>JARYGA010015421.1:0-28271 GCA_030545235.1 Helianthus tuberosus | reverse complement strand
CTGAAAATTTGTTTCAAACGACATCATAGGATTTTCAATAGAAAATGGAACATCAACGAAATAATGTTTTCGATCGAAGATGAAGAAGCAATGAATATCGCAAAACATTCGATCGATGTTGAAAGGACCATTAGGAGGTACACCGAAATATAAAATGAATTTTGTGTACCATTGTCTTACCACACGATTGTGTTAAGACTGCTTTAATATGATAGATCAAAGCGGGTTTAAAACAAATCAATGAATAAATAATTAAATCCGTGCATGAGACGTGTAAATAAGAGTAGCACAAGCTTCAAATTAGTGAGAACGCCACCACAAGGTGTCAAAATCAACAAACGATTTAATGGAGTCGTAGACCAAACAAGTCAACTACGACTCGGAACAAATGAAGTGCTCGTTAAAAATTGATTTGAATATGATGCTCCCAATACATCATATGATGCTTTGAATTGAATATGTGCAATGGACAAGTTCAAACAATTGGATTTGATTCCGGCGCAAGCCAACAATAAATACATGTATCAACAAGAAAACTTTCGGCATGGTCACAACGAAAAACCATATATGTAACTTGAAAAGAAAAGAAATTTCAAGAAAATGTGTTGGCTTGATAACAAAGGAGCCAACAATTACAATAATGCGGGTCATTCGAATCACAAATCAATATTTAAATTTAGTGGAATAATATTTGAACTTTGATGAAACGCTTATTTGAAACGAAACCACATGCGTAACAAACGATGCATGCGTAACATATGAATTTCCAAGAAATGAAGCAAATGAATATTCGCTATACTGAAAGAAATGATCGTGATACAATGACCAGTAAGAGGAGTAGAGATACAAAAATATACTCAGTAAATGCGAAAGTCGAAATTTCAAATAAAGAAATTTAAGGACTTTACCTGGGGGTTGCATGTGATGACCGGTTGTTAGGTGACATTACCATGGAATGTCGAACATATCGTAATTGTTGTTAATGAGAAAGGGGGATACGAAGACATGCGTCTTTTCCCTAACGTGACTCGTATCATGTGACACCTGTGCCTCCTCGGCCGTCAAACAAATACCAAATCAATGAAATATTGTATTTCATTCTTGGGATTTGTATAAATATGTGTATCATTTGCTCATATCAATTCTTGTTCGATTTCGAGCTCTTAATCGCTTTCTGAAAAGTTATACGCGCACTGATGCGTAAACGTAATTAGATTAGTGAGACAAACACTCCGGAATAGTGACATGGGCTTAACATACCTTAAATAACCTTTACATAACTTAGAAATAATTTTTGGAAGGTTTGGTATGGCGAAATCAAGTTTATTCGCTTACAGGGACCAATCTTGACAAACTGCGAAAGTATGCCGATTCGTATTGTGACGAACATTCTAGAACATGATCATAAGTTAAACATACCATAAATATCCTTTACATAGCTTAGAAATAGGCTTTGAGGGGTTCGGTATGCTAAAATAAACTTTTTGGTCATTTAGGGACTAAAAGCGTCAAAAAGTGCATAAGTTTGCATTTTCGCGCATATCTTACGTTCTGAATACATCCGGACATCCAAAAATTTATTTAATCATTAAAATATTTTATTTTAGTGATTGGCATGATAAAATTCCATTCGTCGCGTAATTTGGATCGTTTTTCGCGTCCGTTCGTGTTTCGTCGTAATTAACCGAACAAAGCAGTCGTACGGCCAAAAAAACCGACATCCGAGATATTTTTGAGCATATTTCATGTTCCCTATTCTTTAACTTCATTTTAGAGCTTTGAAACGGGGTTAACGGATCTTAAACGTGTCAAAAATGCATCAAAACCAAGTTTTTCACATGCAGGGGACTAACTGACTCCCCCTTGGATATTACCGCAGTCAATCTCAACCATTGAGTTAAACTCGTAGCGTCTTGTCTTTCTCTCTCTCTCTGTGTCTTCTTGAAAGCTTTAACACGTTTTCATCAACGTAGACTCCCTCTTGTTTAAACAGAATCCCCGTGGAACTGTTTTCAGCTTCAGCTTCTCCTTTCAGTAGACTCTTCAGGCTCTCCCTTTCGTCAAGCTTCTGTGCTTTGGGATCGACACCTGGCTTTCTGGTTACAAGCTCTTTCGGAAAAGATACCTGGCTCCTTGCACGCTTCCCTTTGCGTTGAGCTCGTCTCCAGACTCCCCCTTAGACTCGGCTGTCGGGATCGTAGTCTGGTACAACATCTGCAACTCTCAAACATTTATAAGTAAAACATTTTGAATCAACCAGGATTATAAACCTGGTTCTCTCAACATAAGCTAAATTTTTTTTTACAGAGAAAGCATTTTCCGATTGTCAAGGAATCGTAACCTGGCTCTTTAACACTTTCTAAATCAAGATCCTGGCTTTAAGATATAATAATATGATATATCCAGAAATACTTGATTCACTCCCCCTATCAACAATCTTAAAAGATTTGGCAGTTTTGGCGAACATGATTGAAAACTGGCTCTTTTACAATAGATTTTAACAATATAAGCATCCAAATCCTTCACGGTTAATCATCCAAGTCCAACTTAATGACCTTGGAGATATCACAAACTATTTTTGATTTTTGATTTTATAAACTTCAAGTTTCAACTTAATGAACTTGTTTTATTTTCAGAAACACAATCAGCGTACTTAGATTTTGAAACTCAGCACTCAGACATCGGTTGTCAAAAATAAAGTGAAATCAAAATCTTTTTGTAATTTTCTGAAATATAAAGCAGTAAGTAAATATTTACAGACAATATTTTTGTTTGAGTTCGCGTCAGAGGATCATATCAGTTTATGACAAATCACAAGCACCGTTGAGCTTTAAACACTTTAAGTTCTAAACGATTCACTTAGATTGTCAGTATACTGATCCACTTAAATTTTCACACAAAGTTCAATTGATTCGAGATACGAGATTAGTGTTTTAATGGACTTAACTTATTCGCGTGCCCCACCTCAGAATATACTCCCGTATCCAGACTCCTATATTCAGTCTTACAGGTGAACGTACACTAATGATATTTGTAAGGGGTGAATGCGAGGCCATGAGAGCTCAGGCTATTGCTTCCGCAAAATCAGAGAGATGATGGCTCGACTTTAGGTGGGTCCCCTTTGGGGATCTTCTTTTATGATTAGCATTTTTCAATGTTTCATCATTTTTTATGCTGAGGGTGGGCTTTATGATTAAAGCAGTGCAGAGTATTATACGAGGACTAGGCTACTGCTCCCACAAAATCAGAAGTCCAGGTATAATACCCCAGATATCATCACGCACAAAGACCTAGTATGTCAGAAATAGGAAGCCCTTCAACACAAGATTTCGGGGGTTACCCATATATCCGAGAGATGTTCCCCACGAGATAAGTAAGTATTGATATTTAGGTTTATATCTCGAAAACAATCTACTAAGCGTGTAAAAACATACTGGCATATCATCAGTGAGACCGTTTATCACATTTTACATTCCATTTCTTTAGCGTACTGTGATTGTCTACCGATGTACTATCATTTCCTCTTTTTACACAAAAACTCATTTTGAATTTTATCATGTTTTTGACATTTTCAAATTTTATAATGTTTTTGGATTTTTCAAATTTTCAAATGTTTTTGGATTTTCTGACAATTTCTTACTCCCCCTAAAATTCAAAACATTTAATGAAAAATTTGACAAACCGATACTGATAGCTTTGTCTCGCCATCCATTTTCTGCATCTCATGCTCTGTTTAGCAGAAAATATAACGTACCACCATGATTTACATCACATTGATATTTTACAGTTTGAAAACCGTTTTTCAATCTTGTGAAATTAATCATGTTTGTTCAGCCGTGAGGGTTTCGGCATATTCACTTAACATATTTTTGAATTTTTTCATTTTTTTTTACAAAATAAAAACATATTTTTGGTTTTTAAATTTTTCAATTTTTAGGGTTTTATGAAATATGGTTTATTTATGTACAGAAATCAAACAAACTCCCTGTTTAACCATCGTAGGGATCAGCAGCCTCCTCTCCTCGTGCCAAGCTGCTCCTAATTCCATTTTCACAATCTTCAGTTTTCTTGAGCACCTGCACATTCAACTATTGAATTATTTGAACAATTTAGCCCAGGTCTGTTTGACCTTAGGCATTTCAACACAATATGCTTCATTCAACTTCGGAAAATCTTTGTCATTTTGTACAAAGACTTTGTCAATTTTAACACCATATTTTTCTTCATTTACCGAAGCGATTTGTTTCTTAACAGACCATGTTTGACCTTTTGGAGTCCCTCTTTTGTAAAAATGTGAATCCTTTTGAAAATTTTGATTTTGAACAACAATTGGTTTCCAAAACTGTTGTGGTTTTGTTGCATCGACATTTGTTCTCCAACTTTGTGTTGTTCTAAATCTGGGTGTGTGAGAATTCCAGGTCTGTCTTGAATCGAACCTATTCGGGTTTGATTTCCAAGTTTGATTCGAAGCAAACTTGTTTGTATTGTACCTCCAAGTTTGTTTTGAATCAAATCTGGTTGACCTTTGATTCACATCCTCATATTTCTGTTTTTGAACATCATCAGACTTCTTTTTGGTCTCAACACCAACAGGTTTCAGATTTGGACACTTGCGAGCAAGATGTCCTGTTTGGTCACATTTGAAACATGTTCTCTTTGACACATCTTTGACCTGTTGTTGCTTTTTCTGAGCATAGAACTCTTCATTAGACTGACGTCTAAATTGGAGTTCTTTCTCTTCTTCGGAACTTGTTCCATGAACAAAATTCATTTTTGTTTAATAATTTGGTGTTTCATTTCTTTTCCAACTTTGTTTCTTCTTATAACCCAACCCAGCCTTCATGTTTTTCTTCTTGTAACCAGGTTTGTTATAAAAAGTTTTGTGACACTTTCCAGCAAACTTTGGAATTTCAGATTTTTCAATCTCAACCATTTTGAAAACTTTATCAATCTTTTCTGAAATCACATTCTGAATCGGGAATACAATATCTAAGAATAATTTGTCTGATCCAATCATGGTATAAACCAATCCTTTTGAATCATCATTCAAATTTTTCTCAGATTTTGCGTTTTTCAGATATTCTTCATGAAAACTACCTTCATTTCCATCCTGTGATTCAGATTTACCTTTTTAACCGACTCTTCTTTCAACACACTTTCAACGACCTTACCTACCACCTCTGAATCACTTGAATCATCAGATTTGGAATAGGTTACGTCAATGTTATATGGCAATTGATCTACCATGTTGAAAGCTTTTTTGACCTTCTCATCATCATAAAATGCGAACTTTTCCGGTGGTGGAACTTGATGAAGCTCTGAGCCAATACCTTTCTTGTTTTGTTCAGAATCTTTACCATCCGGTTTTAGATTGAAAATTCTTTCAAGCACATATGATGATGCATGATAACTTTGTAACTTGTTGTTATCCTGTTCTAAATCAGCTATTTGACGCTTTATCTTAGCAACATCCTCAATGTAAGAATTGACAACTTGTTGCTTTATTGAATACTGCCGCTTAAGCGTATCAGTTGTTTCAGAACAGTATCTCAATCTAGATTGAACAAGTTTCATTTGACTTTTCACATCTTCATATGACTCTTTTGTAATGTGATAAGCCAATTTTATTGAATCATACTCCTTTTTCATTTCCTGACATGCATTTTCTTTTTGAACACATTCTTCTGTCATTTTCGAAACTTTATCTTTCAAAATTTCATTTTCTTTTTCTAAATTCTTGCATTTTTGTGTAAGCTTTTCATCATTATCTTTCAAAATCTTTTCGTTTTCTAACATTTCTTTGCATTTTTCTTTGAAAACTTCTTCGATTTTAGTGAATTCAAGATTTCTTGTTCTGATTTTTTCATCTTTTTCAGTACAAGCACTGCACGTTTCCATGCATTTCTTGCACTGTTCAACAGTTTTTGAGATTTCAGATTCAGTTTTTACCTCAGTGATTGGCACTTCGGCTTTCGCTTCCTTTTGTGCCTGATCAGCTTCACTCTTCTTCTGTTCCTCTTCAACAGATTCATCAACATCAATCACTTTAACCGAACTTTCAAGCTTCTTCTCAGCTTCTTCAACCTGCTGTTCTTCAATAACAGCTTCTTTTTCAACAACTTCTTTCACAACAACTTTTTCTTCCTTTTCTTTCATTTCTTCAGTCACCTTCTTCAACTCTTCTACCATACACTCTACATTTTTCTTCATTCTTTCTTCATCCCTCTTTCTCAAACTTGATGTCATGGCATCTCTTATGATTTTATCCAACCTTTTCACATATGTTTTATCTTTTTCAACATTTGAATAGTACTCGCAGGATCGTGGAATTACTAGAAGAACATCATCATGAACTATGTCCCTTCTGTGGACAACAGGTTCACCATCTCTGTTGACATAACACTCTCGCTTCTTGTCCCATCTTTTATTGCTTACCGCATTTTCATACTCTTCCTGCATTTTCTCCATTCTATATCCAACTATATTTCTTTCTCTGGGTGTTTTCTCATTCAGAATCTCTTCTCTGGTTTTCTCCTTTATTTCAGCAACAAAAACATAATGTTTGCTTTTTGATATCGTTCTGCCATGAGCTGTGAATCGATCTTCAACATGATCTTCTTCTGGAAGAATCTCACTCCAATCATACCCTTCATCATCATGGATTACTGCACATGCTCTTGACTTCTCTTTGGGATTATTTTTGATCATTTTCGGCTCTTCTTTGCTACGGTGGTAAATTGCCTTTCGGTAATAATCATCATTGAAAGGATGTTCATTTCCATCAACTGCAGAATTATTGCATTCTCTCTTGAAATGACCTTTTTGCTTGCATTTGAAACAGGTCACTTTGGATTTATCAAATCCCAGCTTAGTTGACCGACCACCGATTGTCTGTTTCCCAATAATCTCCATGTATCTCTGAGCTCTGCGGATGCAACTTGCCAAACCCCAGCGAATGTCTATGAGTTCCATTTCCTCCGGATCAATCTGGTCGTAGTCTTCTTTGGTCAATTCAGAGTTTCCAATTTTACCTGCAACTAGACCTTCATATGATTCTAGAACAGATGCAAGGAAGCTCATTTGCTGCTTAGCAGAGTTGATGCTCATAGCCGGAGAATTTTTCAGTTTCAGAGCGATGTTGCAGAGAACTTCTTCTGATTCTTCAGGGTTTGCTTTTGAAGAAGATGAGTGATATCCTGGATTGTAGCTTGATGAGCTTTTCTGTGGTTCCTTTGTCTTCTCACCACTAAATGTTGTCTTTGGTGAATCACCAGCTTTCACCGAGGGTATGTTACCTTTGTAATAAAGACCAACATTCTGATGATGTGAAGAACTGCTCATCTTGCTTTGCTTTTGTAGCTCCAGTTCACGACTTTCAATTTTTTCTATCAAAACATCAAGAGAAATTGTATCATATAGCACATCATTTTTCAAGATAAACACAAACGTTTGCCACTGATCAGCTCGTGGTAACGCTTCTATGATTTTATCAATTATTTCCTGACGTGTTTTGACAATTTCAAACCTTTCGAGTTCAATTTTTAAATGGTAAAACCTCTCAATCATTTGTCGAACTGATTCACCTTTTAAGCTATCAAACAAATCAAACTCTTTTTTAAGTAAGGCAATTTTGTTTTTCTTTATTTGTTTACCCCCCTCAGTCTTAACCCGCAAAGCTTCCCAAACAGATTTTGATGATCCGTCATGTTGAAGTAAAGCAAACATGTCATCTCTAATCGATGATTGGATTAACGCAATCATTCTCTGTTCAGATGAGAATTCCTTATTGTCATCTATGGATAAGCTTTTGAGTGGGATTTCTTCGCCTTTGTCATTGACCTGCCTATCATAACCAAATTCCAAACAGAACCAGCTCTCGTGCGCGTAAGCTTTTGCCCAGTTAATAAACCGCTCCTTCCACCAAGTATAATCCTCGATACTCTCAAGCTTAGGCGGTTTTGAATGTGTCCCAAAAAAATTGTCATGATTAATGTTTTCATTGATCGCTTTTGTAATGGATTTTGGTGTGACAGTTGAAGTTTCCAACGATTTGGATGTAAACGCCTTGTAGAACGTGTTATAGAACTCTTCAGCCATGATGCTTCTCGTTTGTTACCTTTGAATTACCTGAATCACGCAAACAAACAAAATCAGTTCAAAAATTATCAAATAACGAGTATCCAAACGAGTGAGTCAACAAAAGTCAATAATGACAATAATCGCGTGACAACACTATCCGTTCGAGTGGGGATGTTGTCCGATCGGGTGAGGTTGTTGTCCGTTCGGGTGGGGTTGCTGTCCGAACGGGTGAGGTTGCTGTCCGTTCGGGTGGGGTTGCTGTCCGAACGGATGATCTTTATGCTGTCCGAACGGATGGGAATGCTGTCCGATCGGGTGAGGTTGCTGTCCGTTCAGATGAGAATTAAAGCTGTCCGACCGGATTACTTGCTGTTCGACCGGATTACTTGTTGACTTCTTTGACCTCAACGAATGAGCTTTTGAATATCAATGCAAAATCACATGCAAACAATTAATGAACTGACAATCATTTAAGGAAATCATGTGATGAATTTGCAATTTTCAAGTTCTGAACAATTCACATGCACATATTAATGACCTGACACATCTCTTAAATTCTTATCATATGCAATAAAGAATATGTAAACAATGGCCGACAATGTATGACAAAACAGATCACGTGGACATGTAAATGAATCAGAAATTCACGTGATGAAAATTGTATGTTATTAATGAAAGTGATATATGAAGACAACAGTTAATAACAATCACATGCACAACGTTTACAATTAATGATATTGACTGACAAACATAACAATGTTGACTTAATAACTCGCTAGGGTGAAATGCTTTTGGCTCGGATTGCCACTCGACCGAGTAGCAGTCAACAGGTCAACACTTTTAATGAACAAAAGAATGAGGGTGATACGTTATCCGACCGGGTGGTAAGTCAAACAAAGTCAATCAATTTTTAATGAATTGCAATGTGATTTGACTCGGATTGCCGTCCGACGAGTGGGTCAACAGGTCAACCTTTTAAATGAATTGCAAGAGTGAATTTTGAGTCGGATGGTCATCCGGTCGGATTGCCATCCGACCGGTGAACACCAAGAACAATAACAGCAGCAACAGTAAGCATGTTTTCAACTTTCGAACCACAAAAAATTCAGATTTCTCACAAACGACTTAGAGATAAGATTTGAAATTTTGTAGGCTTTTAGATCAAGTGTTTTCGCACAACATATCCGAAAATCAGCAATTTTTATCCGTAAAATCCTGTTTAATTTTGCAATTTTCAGTTGAAAACGTGAAAAGATAAAAAAGTGAAGAATTTTGACAAATCTGAGTGAAATTTGGATCTGAATATGATGAATTTCCATGCGAATTCGTGCGTTTGATCCGTGCAATCGAGCTCCTGGTCTGATACCACTTGTTAGGACCGGTTTTGACTCCGAAACGATTGCGAACCGAACGTGTGACGTGCAGAATCCGTACACGAACGTGACCGAACACACGAGAACGTAATATAAACGGTTATTCTATTGTCAGATCTGAAAACGTACAGCACCTGAATCACGTACACGGAACTTTCTCTCTCTAGGTCTAGATCTCCAAAGCTCCAAATGCTAAAAATCTCAAAAGTCCTAAACTCTAAGCCTAAGAGTTTTATTTATAGGCCAAGGGATATAATGAGATATCTTATTATTTACAGAATTGCCACCTTGCCTTTTACTAAACATAACAATATAAGGCACTAGATTTAATGTGTTTTTGCTACGATCTTGATTGACGGAGGCGATAGACATACTGCACTAACATTTCATAAATCAGTGGGTGCAAGTGTAAGGCCAAGATCAAAGCTTGTTTTACGAGGAACGATCCTAACGGTCACCCGAAATCTATAAATACCCCACCCCTTTGCACTTGAAACCCACACTTGATCTGGTTTGTTCTCTAAGTTGGAGTGCTTTCACTTCATACCTGAGAATAATTGGATCAAACTTCCATTCTTGGACCTTTTGTAAGTATTCTTTCATTCTTTTACGCGCTTTTAGCGTTTTGTTTGACTTTCTGCATTGACCAGTTTATGGTCAACACGAAGTTCGTTTGAACTTCATAACGTGAGCGTAATCACGATGGTTTTAGTCTCTTGTGACTATACCTACTGATTACCACGTTATCTAGGCATAGTGACGAGTCGTAGTTTCGGCCAAAATTCGTATTCTTGCGTATTTTGTAACAAAACTACTTTTAGGTATCAAGACCCTTTGTTTTGATACCAAACCTGTTTTCAAACCTCGTTAAACATGTTTTAACATGTTTAGCTCGTCACTTTTAGATTTGTGCTTATATAGGGTCGTAAGGTAAGCGATCTAATCAATCGCTTAGACTTTCGAACCTGACCCGTTTGGTCGATCATTAGGATCTGACCAAACACATTAGGTGACCATAGTTGTATAGGGAATAACCTTCTGAGGTTAAACCTTATTGTCACTACGTTTAGTTAGTTATATGATAGGTAGTTTATATGCCTTAGGAAAATTACCAAAATGCCCTTTTTACGCCAAAATTCATTTTAAGCATATGTAACATAACTTTTGACATCTAAACTGATTTGGCAACATTATTAGACATGTTAAGGCATATTTTACTTATCATAGGACTAGTTAGGCGGTCCGAACGCGTTTTGCGCGAACGACGCCTTAAAGTAGCGTAAGCTACCTAAACGGGTCGTAATGGGTCATAAGCACTTAGGATAGGTTTCGATTTAGAATGTAGGCTTTTTTAAACCATATTACATGAGTTCCAATACTCATTTGGTTTACGAAACCTCATTTTATCCGATCTTCCGATTTAGGTCCGTTTATTAACTTAGTTACCTATATTAGGTGCCGTTTGATTTCCGTGATCCCTCTAGCTCTGCTTGGTTGTTGTTCAAGACTTCTAAGCACCCTCAAGTGAGTACATAGTCCCCTATTTTACTGTTTTTCAAACGTTTTGGGGTGAAACACATGTGCCTACTTGTTACTTTCATGCTTTCCATGTTTTCATATCATATGCTTGTTATGTTCATTAGTACACTTATAGTACATGATTTCATTATGTTTTTACTATGTATGTCCATTTAGTGCATACTTAGTACATCATTTTACATTACATTTTATGCTATGTATGTCCATTTAATGCATACTTAGTACATTATTTTACATTACATTTTATGCTTTGTATGTCCATTTAACACATACTTAGTACATTATTTTCATAAAACATGCTTACATTTTGGTATGACATTTGGTTTGTTTAAATGGGATAAAAATACATTCATTAACATTAGCTACGCCATTCGTTAGTAGGTAGTGGTACCATAGGAATTGACAACTCCCGTTCCTGAAATCCTAGGTATGTTTGGATGGAAGGAATGACCGAATTCGATACACATAACTTAGATAAACCTTTAATTTATTTAAGGGTTTATCGCCACAGTCTCAAGGCTTGAATGTATGCATTTTCACAATACGGCATAGATGTTTGTATCAGTAAAGCATGCATTATTTTACAAAACATAACTTTTGATTATAATTTATCAAATGCATTGTTGTGTACATTTCATTCATATAGGGTTGAGTAAATGCTTTTAAATCAATAAATGTTTTTATTCACTATACATTACATTTAGTTATACATGAACATTTTTACATTGGTGGTTTGTTTGGGTAAGTGATTTAAGTAAAGAGACGTGTGTAATATGATAAAAGCATGGTGGATACGCCGCTGGTACTTCCTATATATAAGTGCTTTTATGATATTACATATCGTAGCGTTATTTAAACCATTTCAATTTTGACATATTACATTTGACACAATTAACATATCTTTACAAAACATTGTTTTACAAACAACACATTTTATACAAATTCATTTTTACTTGGTTATTTACTTAACCATACATATTTCTTTTATATCATCTATTTCCTTATCGATTTTTATATGATTTATAAAACATAAAACATTTTACAAGGTTCATGACTACTTTTGATAAACATTTTCTTATAAACTTACAAGTCATGAATCCTAAATCAATAAAACCTATGTATCTCACAGGCATTTTTATGCTGACGTACCTATTTTCACATGTGTTTCAGGAAATGATGCATAGGATTGATCAAGATACACTTAGGCGGACTTGGGCCTTAGTGACATTAAAAGACGCAAGACTAGTTAATTATGTTATGTTTCTTGGTTTGTTAAGACATTGTAACTACTTTTAATCAATAAAACAAAATTTCAATTTCCATGTGTTATGAAACAATGATTCTGTTACAACACTCCCCGATGTTTCCGCCACGAATTGTTGTTTTACGTGGTCAGGGTGTGACAGAAGAGTTGGTATCAGAGCTCATGGTTATAGGGAATTAGGTTATTAGTAGTGCTTTGACCTAGACTATAACCTTCCTAGGACCCCAATGTGAGTTTACTTGCGTTTAGTCATAAAACAATACCGTCACCTATCCTCAGGCGACAACCACAACAAGAACACAAATTTCGAATCCGCTTCGAAAACCAATCATCTGTTCTAGGATGATTGATTACTAGGTTTTGAACCCTCTAAGTTTTCAAAATCTCGTCAAAGTTGGGTCTTATAATGTGAACACGTGCAATCTGGAAGGGTGGATGCCTGTACTCTGAGTTTTCTGTCTAAGGCTAGAGTGTTCGTACAAATCCACATAATCGGACCAGTCACTCTTACCTGGGAACTCTTGGGGTGAGTGTCCACTTATAGGCTAAAGCATGTCTTCGCGATACATTATTATGACCCTCTTACTTTGATTACTCACCGCCTCATTTGTTTGCCTTAGGTAACAAACAAATGATCGCAATTTTTATCCGTTGTCATTCCATTTAGATTTTTCTAATAACATTTCCCTTGTTTCCTCCCATGTCTTTCACTTCCTCCAGAATGTCACTTCATCGCAGCAACACTCAAATGTCTGAGCAAACTGCCAAATTTGCCCAGCGAATAGGCGAAGTAATCCTGAAGTCTGTGGATTTAGGAATCGCCATGTCTTGTCTCAATAATGGAGCCACTCAAGAAGCATCGAAAGAAGCAGAATCCAAGCCTTTGAAAAGGTTAAGGAAGCGTAAAGCTTCAAAGAATTCTCCAGTCATTGCACCAAATCAAGCAGAACCTAGCCAGGTGGCAGCACCACCAGCTAAGAAGCAATACAAGGGAACCGCACCATTATGCAACAAATGTAATGGGCATCACCAAGCTCACCTACAGTGTCGTCTGTGTGTATCATGTGGGCGAGTTGGTCACCTGGCAAGTGCTTGTCGAATTAACCCGAACCAAGGTGGTCCAAATCAACCACAAGCCAACCCTGTCCAAGCTCGCTTTCCACCTGGATCGTGCTACAACTGTGGCGAGACGAGCCATTTCAGGAACAAATGCCCAAAGATTGTCAATGCAAATCTAACCCACGGATGAGCATTTGGTTGATTAGAAGAAGCTGCTGCTTTAAATAATTTGAATCTTCTGCTCTTGTATCTTTTGTTGAACTCTGAAACAATCGGTTTTGTTTATAAATAAATTGTTGTTCACAATTCTGATATACAAGTGTATTTACATGTGTGTATGGCTTTTCCCTATGATACCTACATCAAGGAAATATGTTCTTTACAAAACTACTCTTATGATTCTCCCATCCTTGTGTTTACTCATGATTTCCTTGAAAATTTCTAAGTACCCGTTTCACTCTCAGAAACGAAGTACAGAAAATAAGTGACATTATGAGTAATCGTGCTTTTTGCACATCTGTGCCTTTGAATCCTTGGTTAGATAACTGAGGGTATTTTCAATCTCATACCCATTACATTCTGATTTTCATAACAACATGCATAGGATAAGTTTTCAAAACAACCTTCATGATTTCAAAATGTTCCATATAGTTTGAAAACATTTTTAACATAGTATATCTACTTAATATATCGAGTGCATAATTTCAAAAGCATCATTCATGTTTTCAAAAAAACCTTATACATAATTTCAAAATTCATCTCGCATGATTTTAAAACATTTTATAGATATACTTCTCTAATACACCTATTTTATGATTTCAAAAGTATTATGTAAAAACATTAAACACATATCTAAAAAGAACCCCATACATAGTTTTCAAAAACATTTTTCTCATACATTGACTTAACCTTCAAATTCTGCTTCATATGTCGCCTTGGCATATCTAGCACCTCAACTTCGTGAGCATTTTTACCTCATGTTTCGACTTAAGCACATCTAGTGCAAGGTTTTGAAACGCCTCCCGCTTTTTCAAATCCCAAAATCCATATGGGATCTTCTTACCTTCACAATTAGATCCTTGTGGATGATTATCGTTCAAATCAGAGTCCTTCATTGGATTCCTTGTATGCCTTAATTCAAACATTTCGATTCCTTATAATCGAAATCGAATTTTCTTATTAAGATCTTCCTATCTTTATAGTTACTCAGTTAGATTCTTGGAAATATTTAAAGTGCCAATCAAAATCCACGGATTGGATACCTGGTGTGCTTTAAATACATGTGCACAATTAACAAACAAATTAACAAAATGATAACAAATTAAAGATCAAGCTAAACAATTATGTAATTATGTGTTTATGCATTTTGTGTTTTCTTTTATGCATTTTGTGTTTTTGAGTAATCTGGATATTCATTATCCAAATCCTCGTAGAATCTTCCATATCTTCATATGAGGGATTCATAGTAGGATATTCAAAAAGGTACTACCTTAAATCCTTATTGGGCTTCTACGTGATAGTTAAGACCCATGGATTTTATAGTACCATTCCATGATTCAAAAAGAGACCCTTTGAGTGGTCTAGTAAAAAAGATTGATTCAGAATCTGGTTAAGAATGACATGTGATGATATAAGCTGAAAAGACTCCTTGGTGGTCTAGTTAAAGAGATCATTTATTGATTCAATTAAAAAGGACCCTAAGATGGTCTAGTCACACTCATCACAGGTTTGTTCATTTAGTTTTCCCCTACACGTTATAAAATGCACTGTGCAGACTATGCAAGGAATTACGTAATTATAGACGCGTACATAATTATGAAATTCAATGCACATGAACCCCAGTAAGATTTATCATGTGTAAGAACCTATAGTGGCAACAATAACGAAACGTGAAGAATGTAATGAAGGTACGGTGGACGCACCAATAACGCTTTATATACTTGTATATAAGTGTCCTTCTTACATTGCAAGCATGATGTTATTAAAGTTACTAGAAGTTCAGAACCTTAACCAGTGTTGTTTTATCTTTTCAACTTCATGTTTCAAGCTCTCACAAGTTTCCTCTAAATAAATTTCGGGACGAAATTTCCTGAAGTAGGGGAGACTGTGACACCTGTGCCTCCTCGGCCGTTAAACAAATACCAAATCAATGAAATATTGTATTTCATACTTGGGATTTGTATAAATATGTGTATCATTTGCACATATCAATTCTTGTTCGATTTCGAGCTCTAAATCGCTTTCTAGAAAGTTATACGCGCACTGATGCGTAAACTTAATCAGATTAACGCGATAAACACTCCGGAATAGTGACATGGGCTTAACATACCTTAAATAACCTTTACATAAGTTAGAAATAAGTTTTGGAAGGTTTGGTATGGCGAAATCAAGTTTATTCGCTTACAGGGACTAATTTTGACAAACTGCGAAAGTATGCCGATTCGTACTGTGACGAACATTCTGGAATATGATCATAAGTTAAACATACCATAAATATCCTTTATATAGCTTAGAAATAGGCTTTGAGGGGTTCGGTATGCTAAAATAAACTTTTTGGTCATTCAGGGACTAAAAGCGTCAAAAAGTGCATAATTTGCATTTTCGCGCATATCTTACGTTCTGAATACATCCGAACATCCAAAAATTTATGCAATTATTAAAATATTTTATTTTAGTGATTGGCATGATAAAATTCCATTCGTCGCGTAATTTGGATCGTTTTTCGCGTCAGTTCGTGTTTCGTCGTAATTAACCAAACAACGCAGTCGTACGGCCAAACGAACCGAAATCCGAGATATTTTTGAGCATATTTCATGTTCCCTATACTTTAACTTCATTTTAGAGCTTTGAAATGGGGTTAACGGGGCTTAAACGTGTCAAAAATGCATCAAAGCCAAGTTTTTCACATGCAGGGCCTGTTTTGACAAATCTGCCAAACTTATCTCAGGAGGGGTGCGTAAGACTCCCTTAACTCTTACGCGGCCCACCTAAAACTCTCAGATCAGCAAAACTGATTTCCAGCTTGTTCTAGCTGTTCCACACTCTTGCAAATTGTTAGTGCATATGTCTGTTGACTTCGTCTTGTATCGAGTCATGTAATAGAATAGATAAACCAGGACACGTTGTACGAGAGAAACGGGAAACAGGTCTGAACCAGCCACTTCTCACGAAGTGACCAGTTCATGCGACCTGGCCAGGTCGTGCGACCTGGACCAGATCGTGTGGACTAGGTTCGTGTGGTCTGGATTTCCTATAAATAGGTGAGTCTTGGATTTCATTTGTAACTTTTCTGATTCCAGTAGCGAAGTGCTGCCAAAGTGTCGAACGATCTGTAAACACTATCAAATCAATAAAAACAACAGTTAAAGTGATTCTAAGTGCAATTCAAGCTGATACAACATCAATACGTCTGATTCCGCCTTTCGTATTGATCAAGAACTCATCTGAACGACTCGTTTAGGTCGAATCCCGATCCTACAAGTGGTATCATAGCTCAGGAGGAAGAGTTCTTACCATTTCAGCTTGTTTTCACGGATAAAAACTGATTTCTTCTCATTTCTACTCACTTTCTACACGTTTTTTCTCAAAATTAACCGTGAATTCATGGTTAAAATGATCTGATTTCGTGATATAACACGTTAAATTGAGTTTTAATAAATCCGTGAACAAATCAGAATCAAATTCAACCTAAAAATTGATAAAATCATGAACTTTTGGACCGAAACCGTTTGAAAATCTCCAGATCATTCGAGAACTGAACTCAGGTCGTACGGTGTGGGTCCAGATCGTTTGAACTATATTTCTCAGGTCGTACGGTTTGAACCAGGCCGTTTGGAAGTTGAATCAGTTCGCACGAGGTGGTCCAACCCACTTGAAAATTTAACCAGATCGTTTGGAAGTTGAATCAGTTCGCACGAAGTGGTCCAAACCGCTTGAAAGTCTACCAGGTCATTTGGAAGTCTGATTAGGTGGTTTGAATTTAAACCCAGTTCGCACGGTTTGATTCGCTCTGGTCATTTGAAAAACCAGATTGTTTGAAGGTTGATCCAGGTCGTTTGAAGTTTGATCTCAGCTCGTTTGAAACTTCAATTCGCTTGAACACTGTGTTATTGTGAACACTCGACGTCAAAACATGGTAAACGAATTTTACAATGCGTTTGCTACTGCCCCGGTCACTCCAGTTACAGTTGCCGAAACTGTTGGTATCGAGAATGAAACGGGAACTTTCCAAAAACCTTCGAAGCTTATGTACATTGAGGACTTTAAAGGATGGCAATACCATTTTGAAAACTAGGTGCAAGCTAATAAGTTTGATGCATGGGTCTCTTTAGAGAAAGATTATACTTTACCGAAAGATGACCTTGGAAATGAAAAACAATTAAGTCAATTTTTACCGGATGAAAAATTAAAATACACAAGTGAAAAAATGATGATTAACATTCTCCAACAAGCGGTAAAAGAAGATATTTTTGTTTTGCTTCAACATGAGGGAACTGCTAGATCAATTTGGAAAGCGTTGATTAAAAAGTTTAAGGGTAGTGCTGATATGATAAAAAATAATTTTGATATGTTACAGCTCTTGAAGGTGAAACAACAAGAATGATTATTGAGAGATATTGTCATCTTGTCATGGAAATGAAAAGATTGGACATCAAGAAAGAAGATGATGAATGGGTTGATAAGCTAGCCGATGCGTTACCACAGAATGAATGGGGAACATATCTGTTGATTTTAAAGCATAACCGACAATTTGAAGATATGAATTTGAGTATGTTTATCCAGAAATTGGAAGAACATGAGCTATCAATTCGAAAACTGCTACGATGAGAAGTCCGGGTGCTCAACAAGATGTTAGTCTATACTATAGAGGAAGCAAAGTTGAGACCACTCCGAGTCCAAAGATTCACACTGCGTTCAGTGCTGATGGTACTTCCGGAACAAATGCAAACAATACAAATCAGAGCAATGGATATTCTTCGTCTTATTCAAGTTTTGAACCAAATTTCTCGACACCGAGTTCTCAACAACAAAGTTCAACAAATGTTACCGTTCAAGTATTGCAATGCAATATTGCATTACATATTCAAAATGGTCTAAATTTTTCTCCAGATATTGCGAAGCAACACACGGCATCTCTTGTCACTGTGTTAGAGTCGTATGAAAGCTTAGTTGCTGGACGAATCGGAAATCCGATGCTTACTAAAGAAGATTATGATCAAATTGATTCTGAAGAACTTGAGTTGATGGACATCAAGTGGTGTTTAGCTAGTGTTTTGAGAAGAGCAGAAAAGTTCAAACAGATCACCGGAAGAGATGATCTTCATGAAGCTGCAACATCTTAGCTAGGTTTTGACAAATCGAAGGTTACTTGTTTTTGTTGCCGAGAAAAAGGGCATTTTAAACGAGAGTGTACAAACAAAGAAGCAACCGAAAGACAAGATCCTTTCGGAAACAACGATTATCATAGAAAAGAAATTTATCATCAGGTTGCTCAACAACCATATCAACAACAATCTTCACACTCACGTACTATTGAAGAATCAAAGGGTAAAGCTTGTTTTGGTCTGCTAGATCAAGAAGATGAAAGGATTCTGAAAGATTTCAATTGGGATGATTATGATCATTCTAGACCTTCAGTTTCTAAAGCATTTGCTGCTCGAATCTTTGAAGATTCAACCTTGAAAGAAGAATCAATCAAATCTAAGAACAGTCCTAGAAGACAACCGATTTTTAAGTCATCAGGAAGTGATGAAGACACTGATGATGAGGAAGAGTATATTAATAAAGCTAGAAAACAATTGGATTCTTATAGTTTTAATTTGTTTTTTGCAGATAAAATCGAGATATTGAAAGAAAAAAAGGCTGCTAGACTGAAGAGAGAAATGGAAGCAAGAAGGATTGCTGAAGAAAAGGCAAAAGTTGAAGAAAAACCGACAGAGAAGGTCGAGATTGAAGAGAGTGAAGTGAAGATAGAAGTTGAGAAAGAACCGATTGTGATTGAAAAGATCGTGGAAAAAATAGTTGAAGTTGAAAAAATTGTTGAAGTTGAAAAGATTGTGGAGGTTGAAAAACCTTGTACTAACTGTTTAGAATCCTGCAAAGATTGTGCTGAAAAAGATACAAAATATGCTGAATTAGAGAAGCTCAAAGAAAATTTGCTGCACAATGTGAGGAGCATAAAGGAGTCATATGATCTTCTAAGCAGCAAAGTGAACTTGTATAAAGGAGCTAGTGATGAGGATATTCAGATGAAGAATCTTCTGACAGCAACAGTTCTTCAAAAGCAAACTGCAATCAACAAATACATTGAGATTGTTGCAGGGCTGAAACAAGAATTGGCAGCGATGACGATCGAAACCGAAAGAGTGAATTCTTTACTTCGAAGTTATCAAAGTTTAGATTATGTTATTGATCGCATTTATCCTACCGTGGCAGCTCATAAGTTTGCAGATGATGAAGAAAATTCTGGTAAGAAAACTGGTTTGAATTATAACAGAGTACCAAATCCAATGTTGGATGGCTATACCCCCTGAGATTTTGAAAAGGTGGCTGAAGCACTCAATCTAAATCTGAAATCCGAGTCTATCGATGGATTACCAGATGATATTGATGTCACCTTCACAGCGTCTGACACTGATCATGAGTCCAAGTTATTTAAGAAAGTGGTCGATCAGGTGTTGGAGAAAGATGAAGAGTCCAAGTCAGAGTCTAAATCTGAAAATTCGAGTTCATCAGACAGAAGTTCGAGTACACTGGTCAAAGGGTTTACAATAAAGATTTTTTGTTTTCACAAAATAATTTGAATGACGAAACATTCAAAGTAGCATATACTTTGAATGATTCCGACAAATTATATTCTGATGAAGAATTTCCAATATGAGGTGTTAAAACTGAAATGGTTAACAAGGTTTTCAAATTAACAGAAATTAAAATTTCTGAAATAAAAGATGTAAATCTTACTGAAAAACCTAAAAAGTACACTTCAAAGTTCAACAAAGATTGAACAAGAAAAAGGGTTACAGTTCTGGTTCGGGTTATCGAAAGAAACCAAACCATAACAGTAATTTCAAAAAGAAATGTTTAGGTTTTATTCCACCAGAAAATCATAAAAATTATAAAGAAGTTAAACCAAAAACTAACAAAAAGAAAGGTTTAGGTTTTATTCCACCAGAAAATCATAAAAATTATAAAGAAGTTAAAGCAAAACGAAAGAAACCAAACCATAACAGTAATGTCAAAAAGAAAGGTTTAGGTTTTATTCCACCAGAAAATCATAAAAATTATAATTAGGTTTTATTCCACCAAAAAATCATAAAAGTTATAAAGAAGTTAAACCAAAAACTAAATTTGTTTCAGGAGCAAGTTCAGAAGAAGAGAAGGAGAAGCCTTTCTGGAAACAGTCAAACAAAGAGTTTTTCGTCGAAAAACAAAAGAATATGTTGAAGGAATCTGAACCGAGAGTTGAAAGAAGAACCTATTTCAGATGCCAAGAGGTTGGACATATTGCTTAGAATTGCACAAAGTCCACCAACACAAAACAGGGAGTTTCTTCTAACTCTAAATTGAAAGAGAAATGTGTTGATAAAAAGGAACAACCAATAGAAAAATTTAAGGAGTTCAAAAATTCGACTTTCGAAGTTGGTGAAAGTTCGAAACATTTTTACAAAAGAAGAGCCAATTTAAACAAACAAAAATGGATTGTTAAAAAATCAGAGGTTGTTTCTGGCAATGAATCTGATTCGTCAAAATCAGAGGAGCCATCTGTTGTGCTAAATGATGAGAATTTTGTTCCAACAATGGATGATGAAAACTTTCCACCATTGTCAAACGGAAACTTGAAATAAAAAATTGGTAAGACTGAGATTTCAGATCAATTCTTCTCTGATAAGAAAGAATTTGATGCTGAAAAAGCATTTAATGGTAAAGTGTTACATATTTTTGGTAAAATGGCTGATGGGAAGGTGAAGGGAGTGAAATAATTTTATGAATCGAAAATCGTTAAACCAAATGAGGATGGTTCACCCATGATTGATCAGGCATGGGTGAGATTCTTTAAAAAGTAAAATCCTGACTTGCCGGAGCTCCCAAGTTGGTAATCGTGGAGCATGAATCGGCATCATTCTTGAAAAATGTTTTTGTGAAAAACCTACAAGTGATAACTTTTACAAAGTGGTTGAAAGAACAAAATGATGAATGAATCCCCATGGTATGTGATATCAACAAAACTAATTTTCCGGAAAAACCATTTTGATTAAAATAAACATAAGTGTTCTGAAATCATAATGGGAAAATAGTTTGTTGTCAGGGGGAGTTCTGATTGTTTAAGCCAAGCGAATGGAGAATTGAAGCAATTCACTTCAGTTTGTCATTTTATTTGTACAGTTTATTGCTTTTACTTTCAAATTTTCCTGAAAATAAAAAATTGAAACATATTTTTGATTTTAGTGGGAGTAAAAAATTTAGAAAATTTGAAAAATCCAAAAACATGATAAAATCTAAAAACCAAAAACATCTAAAAATCAAAATGAGTTTTGTTGTGAAAAAGAGGAAATGATAGTACATCAGTAGACAATCACAGTACGCTAAAGAATTGGAAAGTTAAAATGTGATAAACGGTCTCACTGATGATATGCCAGTAGGTTTTTACACGCTTAGTAGATTGTTTTCGAGATATAAACCTAAATATCAAATACTTACTTATTTCGTGGGGAACATCTCTCGGATATATAGGTAACCCCTGAAATCTTATTTGAAGGGTTTCTATTTCTGACATACTAGGTCTTTGTGCGTAATGATATCTGGGGTATTATACCGGGACTTCTGATTTTGCGGGAGCAATAGCCTAGTCCTCGTATAATACTCTGCACTGCTTTTATCATAAAGCCCACCCTCAGCATAAAAAATGATGAAACATTGAAAAATGCTAATCATGTGATGTTGAAGAAAAGATCCCCAAACGGGACACACCTAAAAGTTGAGCCATCATCTCTTTGTCTGAACGGAAGTTCTAACCTGAGCTCTCATGGTCTCGCATTACCCGTTTACAAATATCATTAGTGTAGATTCACTTGTAAGACTGAATATAGGAGTCTGGATACGGGAGTATATTCTGAGGTGGGGCACGCGAATAAGTTAAGTCCATTAAAACACTAATCTCGTATCTCGAATCAATTGAACTTTGTGTGAAAATTTAAGTGGATCAGTATACTGACAATCTAAGTGAATCGTTTAGATCTTAAAGTGTTTAAAACTCAACGGTACTAGTGATTTGTCATAAACTGATATGATCCTCTTACACAAACTCACAAAAATATTGTCTGTAAATATTTCTTTATTGCAGTTTAACACACTGAAAATCTTAAAAAAAAAAACCAAAAAGAATGTGTTTTAGCATAAAATTTTGAAAAATTCAAAAAGATTTTACTTCATCTTATTTTCGACAACTGATGTTCAAAAGCTGATTTTCAAAATTCCGGGTGCTAAACATGATGAACGACAATGGGTTGGGAGAGTGTGTTTGAAATGAAAAAAGAAGTGATGTTTTGAGGATGATTTTACTGTTAGTTAATCAAGGTCATTAATTTGAACTTGATATAACTATTGTTGATGTTGAATTATTTCAACAAATGGTTTCTAAATTTTTTAAATTTTAAACAAGTGTGAAATTTACTTTTGGGTAGAGATTTGTGCAGATCCCCGTGTCTAAGCCTGAGTAGAGTTTGAGCCAGGACACGATCTTAGAACGAGTGCTATTTCAGATTGCGATCCCGGAACAACTTAAGGGGGAGTCGGTTAGCAAAGGGGAGTTTGAAGATTGAAAGATAAAGATTGAAGGATGCTTACAGAGAAAGATACTTTGGAAAAAGCGAGAAGACCGATCAAGACTGAAGACTCAATACACTGAAGACTCGTCAACATCCAAGGGGGAGTCTGTTAGTGCATATGTCTGTTGACTTCGTCTTGTATCGAGTCATGTAATAGAATAGATAAACCAGGACACGTTGTACGAGAGAAACAGGAAACAGGTCTGAACCAGCCACTTCTCACGAAGTGACCAGTTCGCGCGACCTGGACCAGATCGTGTGGACTAGGTTCGTGCGATCTGGATTTCCTATAAATAGGTGAGTCTTGGATTTCATTTGTAACTTTTCTGATTCCAGTAGCGAAGTGCTGCCGAAGTGTCGAACAATCTGTAAACACTATCAAATCAATACAAATGACAGTTAAAGTGATTCTAAGTGCAATTCAAGCTGATACAACATCAATACGTCTGATTCCGCCTTTTGTATTGATCAAGAACTCTTCTGAACGACTCATTTAGGTCGAATCCCGATCCTATACAAATGGTTTTTAAGCTTCCTATGGGCTGGTTTTGGGTTCCCATGGTTTCATAAATCAGTGGGTGCAAGTGTAAGGCCAAGATCAAAGCTCGTTTTACGAGGAACGATTCTAACGGTCACCCGAAATCTATAAATACCCCACCCCTTTGCACTTGAAACCCACACTTGATCTGATTTGTTCTCTAAGTTAGAGTGCTTTCAGTTCATACCTGAGAATAATTGGATCAAACTTCCATTCTTGGACCTTTTGTAAGTATTCTTTCGTTCTTTTACGCGTTTTTAGCGTGAAAGTCAAACTTTGTTTGATTTTCTGCATTGACCAGTTTATGGTCAACACGAAGTTCGTTTGAACTTCATAACAAGAGCGTAATCACGATGGTTTTAGTCTCTTGTGACTATACCTACTGATTACCACGTTATCTAGGCATAGTGACGAGTCGTAGTTTCGGCCAAAATGCATATTCTTGCGTATTTTGTAACCAAACTACTTTTAGGTATCAAGACCCTTTGTTTTGATACCAAACCTGTTTTCAAATCTCGTTAAACATGTTTTAACATGTTTAGCTCGTCACTTTTAGATTTGTGCTTATAGAGGGTCGTAAGGTAAGCGATCTAATCAATCACTTAGACTTTCGAACCCGACCCCTTTGGTCGATCATTAGGATCCGACCAAACACATTAGGTGACCATAGTTATATAGGGAATAACCTTCCGAGGTTATACCTTATGGTCACTACGTTTAGTTAGTTATATGATAGGTAGTTTATATGCCTTAGGAAAATTACCAAAATGCCCTTTTTACGCCAAAATTCATTTTAAGCATATGTAACATAACTTTTGACATCTAAACTGATTTGGCAACATTATTAGACATGTTAAGGCATATTTTACTTATCATAGGACTAGTTAGGTGGTCCGAACGCGTTTTACGCGAACGACGCCTTAAAGTAGCGTAAGCTACCTAAACGGGTCGTAATGGGTCATAAGTACTTAGGATAGGTTTCGATTTAGAATGTAGGCTTTGTTAAACCATATTACATGAGTTCCAATACTCATTTGGTTTACGAAACCTCATTTTATCCAATCTTCCGATTTAGGTCCGTTTATTAACTTATTTACCTATATTAGGTGCCGTTTGATTTCCGTGATCCCTCTAGCTCTGCTTGGTTGTTGTTCAAGACTTCTAAGCACCCTCAAGTGAGTACATAGTCCCCTCTTTTACTGTTTTTCAAACGTTTTGGGGTGAAACACATGTGCCTACTTGTTACATTTATGCTTTCCATGTTTTCATATCATATGCTTGCTATGTTCATTAGTACACTTATAGTACATGATTTCATTATGTTTTTACTATGTATGTCCATTTAGTGCATACTTAGTACATCGTTTTACATTACATTTTATGCTATGTATGTCCATTTAGTGCATACTTAGTACATTATTTTACATTACATTTTATGCTTTGAATGTCCATTTAACGCATACTTAGTACATTATTTTCATAAAACATGCTTACATTTTGGTATGACATTTGGTTTGTTTAAATGGGATAAAAATACATTCATTAACATTAGCTACGCCGTTCGTTAGTAGGTAGTGGTACCATAGGAATTGACAACTCCCGTTCCTGAAATCCTAGGTATGTTTGGATGGAAGGAATGACCGAATTCGATACACATAACTTAGATAAACCTTTAATTTATTTAAGGGTTTATCGCCACAGTCTCAAGGCTTGAATGTATGCATTTTCACAATACCGTATAGATGTTTGTATCAGTAAAGCATGCATTATTTTACAAAACATAAATTTTGATTATAATTTATCAAATGCATTGTTGGGTACATTTCATTCATATAGGGTTGAGTAAATGCTTTTAAATCAATAAATGCTTTTATTCACTATACATTACATTTAGTTATACCTGAACATTTTTACATTGGTGGTTTGTTTGGGTAAGTGATTTAAGTAACGAGACGTGTGTAATATGATAAAAGCATGGTGGATACGCTGCTGGTACTTCCTATATATAAGTGCTTTTATGATATTACATATCGTAGCGTTATTTAAACCATTTCAGTTTTGACATATTACATTTTACACAATTAACATATCTTTACAAAACATTGTTTTACAAACAACACATTTTATACAAATTCATTTTTACTTGGTTATTTACTTAACCATACATATTTCTTTTATATCATCTGTTTCCTTATCGATTTTTATATGATTTATAAAACATAAAACATTTTACAAGGTTCATGACTACTTTTGATAAACATTTTCTTATAAACTTACATGTATTTTTATGCTGACGTACCTATTTTCACATGTGTTTCAGGAAATGATGCATAGGATTGATCAAGATACACTTAGGCGGACTTGGGCCTTAGTGACATTAAAAGACGCAAGACTAGTTAAATATGTTATGTTTCTTGGTTTGTTAAGACATTGTAACTACTTTTAATCAATAAAACAAAATTTCAATTTCCATGTGTTATGAAAAAATGATTCTGTTACAACACTCCCCGACGTTTCTGCCACGAATTGTTGTTTTACGTGCTCGGGGTATGACATGTCGTTTGCAGGACCGCGTGCCAACCCGCCGCTTCCTGATCGAAAGTTTTCGCGCTGACAGGATTAGCATCATCGCTGAAATGCTCCATAGTATCTTCTCGGTGACTTCACCTCGAAAGTCGTATGTGACGTACTTCAACCTCTGTTGATGTATAGCTTAAGTTTCACGTATACCTGTGCACTAACGTTTCGTTCCTCGTAGAATGTGATGTGCTCCGACATCCATTGACGTATAGTTTGAGTTCCATGTATTCTCGTGCACTAGTGTTTTGTTCCGCGTAGAATGTGATGTACTCTGACATCCGTTGACGTTAAATTTGAGTTCCATGTATTCTCGTGCACTAGCGTTTCGTTATGCGTAGGCTGCCTGCTCGGGAAGTTAACATCATAGACAACATGGATAATAGTGTGTGCCCGAGTTAATATTCACGGTTCCTACGTGATGACCTTTAATGAACTTCAACATAAGTTTTCCAAAGGTCCTAAATGCATGTTTTCTAACTCTCGAAGTTTTGTTTATTGTATGCATTTGTGTCGTGTACCGTGTGTAAAACACCACTATAGCATATGTTTGAAAACAAAATCTTGACTGTTTGTTTTTCGGCAACGGTTGGAGACCATATTCGAGTACTAGGCATTCTGTATGTATTCAAAGTATTAATAGTCTAAGTCCCAGAGAAAGGTGAGGTTAGAGCCTAGGTATCTCTACAGAAACATAATTCGCTGAAACCTATAGCTCTGATACCAATCTGTCACACCCCGAAATATCAGAGCTTGGCGTGACTAGACTGGTATCTTCATTGCACAGTGGAAGCAAATAAGCTAAGACTTCTAGAAATTGAACGCCCACTAAGTACTCGAATCTCCAATGGTTCTCCTATTCCAACCGTGCCATAATTTTAAAATGCGACCTGAGAAAGAAACATGCGAAAAATCAACATAAAGTTGAGCGAGTTCATAGTTTGTTTTGGAAAAGATTTAAAACAAATATTTTTGATAACCGGTTTTAAAGTTGTCGTGTAAATACAGAAAAATCATTTTTCTCGGCCTGATATATAAACACTGTGAGCTCCAAATAATCTTGTAAACAATTGTAATCATTGTAAGTATGTATGTATGTTTGTAAACTCCTTTGAAAACAGGTATGAAAGCATTTATGAACAGATTAAATTAAAGTTTTGCAAGGACATTAAAACATGCGAAGACATAGGGAACACTCGAAATGTGTAGCCTTATTTCGATTTACCTCGACTGGGACACCGAAGCACTCAAGTGGTCACAGGTACCATAAGTTGGGTTCGGGCGTACCCGTTAGATCTAACCTTCGTCCCTAATTAAGAATTAATGGCATTTCAAATTTAATCTATGCTCACATGATCTAATAGTTCATTTCATAGTCAATTCATACCATTTAAACATTCGTAACATGTATTCCACCCCCGAGAGTTATAAAACCAAAAACAGTTAAGAGAAAAGGGGAACATGAAACTCACTGGGTGTCCCGTTCCTCAAACGCAGACCGAACCAGTCCCAATATTATAACTAGACGATCCCATCCCTAGTCATGAAAATCATTCACATTTCGATAATACGCATTTGTTTTGTAAAACCGGCATATTTAGTATGAATCATTCGTAAACCATTTGAGTTCAATGAAAATCACAAATCATTTGTGTTAGTTAAAACGTGTTGTAACATGGTTTAGAAATATATAGTTTTTGCCCCTTCAAAAACCTCGTATGTTCTTGCAAAACGTGCTTGTCTAAAATATACAATCTTTGTTCATCAAAAACTTTGTATGTTTCTACAAAACGTGCATGTCTTTCCACCCCGAAAACATTTATAAAAATGTAAAACCGTAAAAAGGTGGGGTTATGAACTCACCTGAATTGCCTTGTGCAAAGCTACCAAATTACGACTTAGTGATGTCATTTCCAAGACGAGGCTCGCTAGTGTGCATTCTACAATATTCCTAACACGGAATATCTTATAAGTTTCTAAATAAACACGGTAACTAAACTACGTGTCACCGAGCTCTA
>JARYGA010015420.1:0-22253 GCA_030545235.1 Helianthus tuberosus | reverse complement strand
TAAGTTTCGAAAATACCATAACATACTTGTCTTGAAAACATTGACACCAACATAGGTTACAAACCATACCATGTTTAAATGAGTTCACAAGGACTCAACAAAAGAACTTAACTAAAACCTAAGTTTAGAAAGATGTATCCCATCCAGGAATATGATACACCCCCTAAACTCAACAACCATGGATAACATCTCTTATTTAAACGCAGCTTGAAGACATATGCATACCCCTGCCAGATCCACTAGTTTCCTGAAATACATGTAGTTTGAAAAATCAACAAAAGTTGAGCGAGTTCATGTGTATGTGAGTATGTATAAACCTTTGTAAACAGTGTATGTATGTATGTATGTCCTGGTATGATTGCAAACAAGGAAAAGATCACCAATGGTTTGCAAGGCCACTGATATGTGTGACGGTGTAGGAAGACTCAAACCTAGCAAAGTTGTACCGGGCTTCCGGCTGGAAGACATAGTCACCACTATGGGCCACCCTGGCCTCATGGGTGTGGGCTCGCTACACCCAAATAGATCTATCACTCATGCCCCTCGGTCCTGATACGAGGATTAATGGTCCTAAGTATCCGCCTACCCAATCACATGATCTATGGTTCTTTCCTAGGCTAATCATACCAATAGTATTTGTATGTAATCCTTGGTAACATATATTTCACCCCGAAGTTATAAAACTCAAAACAGTTAAAAGAAAAGGGGGGACATGAACTCATAGTATTGCGTCTTCAGTATGTGTAACCCAAGTCTCCTCAGCAACACGACTACCTACAGTGTACTAACGTCTATTAGACGAACGGGTCGTGCCTTTGCTTAGTATGAAGGTTTTTGAGTTACGTTTCTTGTGTTCCCAATATTATTCCAAGTTATAATTATTTGTTAAAATAATAATTATTTTAACTTTAAATTATATATCATTTTGGAATAATTGCTTGACGATATTTTGCATTAATACTTCTCAAGTATTTTCCTTCCCAAGGATGGGGGTATTTTATACATGTACCTTTGTATTCTCGAAATAATATATTTTCAAATTTAACTTCAGAAAATATATATAACGTATTTGTCAAAAATTATGTATTCCCAAGAAAATATATCTTTCCCAAAAATAAGATATTTTCTTTTTGTCGAAAATATGATATAACTTGGTAACATGTACAAAAATCATATTTTCACTCCTTTCGTTTCCAAAATAATATTTATCAAAAATATATTGTAACGGTATTTTCCGGAATATTTCATAAGTTACGTTTTATCGTTCGGTTTCTCAATATCAAGTGTGTAACTTATATTTCATTCCTTGTGATTCTTGGTATTATTTTGGAGTTGTAATTTCATGGTAATCGTAAGTTACATTATTTTACCCTAAAATAATATAACTATTCCACAAAGTATACAAACATTCACACAAGTGTCTTTAGTATAAAATATATATTCTAAATATATATTTATCCCTTTTTATTTATGAAAACCAACCTCCAATACTTTGTATTTTTGTAACAAAACCTATGGCAAAGTTTATATTGAAAACATAGTTTAAAACATATTTGTAAATACTTGTTTAGAAAATATTTTCTAAGTGTTTGAATATTTAGCATATCATTTTCTTTTCCAAAATCAACACGCAATGATCAACAATCAAACCCTAAACATCTTGCACTTACCAAGTGCAAAAACTATACACTTTACATAACAACATGATCTTGATCTTTCACATAAATGTGTAGTAACTTGGTAAAGTGTTTAGTGGGTTTAGTTATCCTCCAAAATACATTTACTTCTTGATAAACCTCATTCTTGGAAGTTTTAGATATTTACCACTTGTAAACATATTCTACAAAAATGTTTATTTATTGGATCTTCTTGTTTCAAAAGTATTTCTACACTTATTTTGTCACTAAAAATAGTGTAGATTTAATAAAAACCATGATCTTTCAAAAATCATCTTTTTAAACTTGGTTTTCTTGGAAAATCATTTGTAAATCTTGAATCTACAAGTTTACTAGCTTACTTGGATCATTGTTTTACAAGAAATCATTTTTATTCATCGAGTTCATGTGTTCACAAGAAGATGATCATCATATGTTGTTATATGATCATCCTCCCACTTGCTAGATTATGTATTAAATCACCATCTAGCAAGTTCCATGTGATGATCAACATCATCATCCCTAGTAAACAACAAGCAAACATTATTCATATACTAAACAACTCCATTTCATCCATATATCATCATATTTCATCTTATGTTTCAAGATTCAAGTGTATGTCTTTTAGTGTTCTTGTGTTAATCATCATACTACAACTTTTAACCACTAAAAATATGAAGTAACAAGAGTTAAGAGAGTCTTACTACTAGCTTCAAGCTAGGGAAGAACAAGATGAAAATCGAGTGGATAAAAGCTAGCAAAGGAGGTCCTTCAAGTTCCGTGAGTTCCAAGCTTCGTTAATCACCTTGTTACACCTTGGAATGGCCTTGGATTGGTTGAATGTGAGTGAATGATGATGGTGGTGGTGGGGGTTACCTTCGGCCGAGAGAGGGAGAGGAAAGGAGAGAGTGGTGAGGTGATGTGTTTGTGAAGATGAAGATGGTACTTATAATCTCTTAATCCTATTAACCATTGGTTTTAATGTCTTCATAAGTACATACAAGATCAAAACAAATCCCAAGAAGATCATTAGGAGATTTAGGATAATCTTGCAAGATTTTGGGAGGTGGGGCCATGCTTGTGGCCGTTTACAACAAGGGGGAGGGGGGTTAATTGTAAATTGAATGATAAGTAGGTAATTGGTGGGAGTTTAAGTGTAAAAATCTAGTGTTTATGTGTAGGTTGCATTATGTAGTGTGTTAAAGTGTTCGGGAACCATAACTAGCTCAGAAAAAGTAAAACAATGCTTCTAGCAATATTTTAGTGTTCCGGGTAATGTCCGGTTGTTCGATTAGATACCGGTTCATTAAAGTGTCAAGTTATTCCGTTTAGTGTCTTTTATGTAACTTTTTGTGACACTTTCAATTCCCGACACTTAGGAAAGCATACAGGACCATTTTGACATATTTTTGCATGTTACTAGCTTATTAAAATGCTGATTTTTGCTGATAAACGCATAATTCTGCACTTTGAGTGGGTTTTGGGCACTTTCCGGCACTTAAACTATCACCTAGTGACGCAGTTTTATGGTCCTTACTTCCCTACACTCCATACTAGTGTAGTACCTTGTCTCTGGCCCTTACGGGGTCTCAAATCATTGTTTGTCTATGTACTGACATTGTCAGCATGTTTCTGAGTTATCCGCCAACTGTGCTAACCGTGCTTTGTGCATCATGTATGTTACTAAAGTTTGTATGTGATAAATGGTTGTGATAGTATGAAATGTGATGCACATGTATGTATGATACAGAAATCATAAAGCAGTTTATATCATCCGTTGTAATTAAGCACGGTCATTAAGCATAAATCAATATTAATTAATTGTACGGATACCTGTAATTATGAGGGTTGTCACATAATTAACTTGTTTATGCATGGCGGTAACCAGTAAAATATGCAGAGTACCACCATTTTGCATTCCTTGAGGAAGTGATAGACAACCATTCATGTATTTGGAATTAGCAACAAATGGCAAAAAAGAAGATAACATTCAGTAGTTCAGTATGGTAATTAAAATAAGTTTTTTTTCTTTCCATATTCTCTCTTTATATAAATATAAACATTAAACAGGGTTTCTAACTACTTATAGAAAGATAACTAATTAGTAATTGGGCTTTCTAGTAATAAAAAGGGCTTTCGAACTGAACTTGTCATAATTAATTAATCACTACTTTCAATAAAAAACCACTTAATGTTCGTTTATGTTTGGTCAATTATGTTCATTTGTGTTTGTTATGTTTACTATATTATGTCCGTATAAGTTTGTTTGTGTATGTTCGTGAATTGTTCATTTAAGTGTTAAACGAATGAGCATAAACAAACACGAACATGCTCATTTTCTTAATGAACGAACATGAATAAAAAATGTGTTCGATTATAAGTTCGTGCTCGGTTTGGTTACATGTCTACTCATGTGGTTTCTTGAAATTTTGAATAAAACTATGGTTTATTAAGGAAAAAAGTATTTCTAAAAAAAGTAATTGAAAAAACTGACCTCATCTAGAGCATTTCCATGACCGTCTTGAATAAGGGGCATGTAGTCTCCAAGATAAAACTGTTGCCAAGCTTATATAGTGTCATTCACGGTGATGTTCTATTAAAAAAAAGTATATCATACTTTTGTATTTAGTTTATACCTGATCATACTTAGCATCATTTTGCGCCTCTCCTTGTCCGGTACTCAGTATATGTAATTGACCAATCTCATCAGAAAGTATAATGGATGTCCTATCACTGGTAAAATAAGAGATTATGGAGACGATATTATATAAATGATTGATATAAATCATTTTGAATATTTGTAATCTTTTAGCTTGTCACAGAAAGAAAAACATCATACTATGCCCACACCTGTAGTTATAACAAAATAAATCAATAAGAGGTATCAACTTACCGAGAAAACTTTCCATCAACTATCTTAAGGCGCCCAATTTCAAATACACGAATAGGTAATCCTTCCCATATCTATAAATGATCAAATAAAATCAAAATTATTTAATAAAATGTAACAATATACAATACAAAGACAAGTACTCACATCCCACACTATTGTTTTGCCATCGTATCCAGCACTCATAGCTATTCTTGGATTGAAAGGATGAACATCTAACACATAAGTCTACGGATAAAAGTGTAACGATTAGAAACTATGTTATATGCGCAATCTGTTTGTCACACCATGGCTTTTGCGGAAGCGTGGGTTTATTTGGTGTGACTTCTTAATACCATAGCAACAATCATAACAATGCTATATGATAAAAACACGAGATGTTCATCCATTCATTAAGTTTAAAGATACCACAACATCATTGTTTGAAAATGTCGACACTTAAAATAAGTTACAAACCATACTTGTCTAAAACATGTTCATGAGACACAACAAAAGACTTTAAATAAAACGAGGTTTAAAGACATGTAACCCATTCAGGTAAGGGTTACACCTCCTAAACCTACCACCCTGGATGACATCTTTATTCAACGCAGCTTGTCACATGCATACTTCGCCAGATCCACTAATTCCCTGAAATACATGTAGTTTGAAAAATCAACAAAAAGTTGAGCGAGTTCATGTGTATATGAGTATGTATAAACCTTTTTATTCAATGTATCTAAGTATGTATGTCCCGGTATGATTGCAAACAAGGAAAAGATCACCAATGGTTTGCAAGGCCACTGATATGTGTGACGGTGTAGGAAGACTCAAACCTAGCAAAGTTGTACCGGGCTCCCGGCTGGAAGACATAGTTCACCTCTATGGGCCGCCCCGGCCTCATGGGTGTGGGCTCGCTACACCCAAACAGATCTATCACTCCTGCCCCTCGGTCCTGATATGAGGATTAATGGTCCTAAGTATCCGCCTACCCTATCACATGATCTATGGTTCTTTCCTATGCTAATCATACCAATAGTATTGTAAGTATCCCTTTGTAACATGTTTTTCACCCCCGAAGTAAGTAAACAAAACAGTTTAAGGAAAAGGGGGACATGAACTCACAGTATTGCGTCTTCAGTCTGTGTAACCCAAGTTTCCTCCGCAAACACGACTACCTACAGCGTACTAATGTCTATTAGACGAACGGGCCGTGCCTTTGCTTAGTATGAGGGTTTTTGAGTTACGTTACCTTGATATTATTCCAAGTTATTACTTCTTGTTAAAATAATAATAATTATTTTAACTTAAGTTTTGTTTTTAGGTTTTGGAATAATAGTTAGGCAACTATTTCGTTTCCATACTTCTCAAGTATTTTATATGCGTATTTCCTTCCCAAGGATGGGGGTCTTTATACATGTATATTTGTAGTTTCGAAAAATATATTTTAAGTCCCATTTAGGAAAAATATATTTAACTTATTTGTCCAAAAACACTATATTCCCAAAAATATGTATTTTTTTTCCAAAGATAATATATTTCCACAAGCGTTTTAGTATACAATATATATTCCAATATATTTTTATCCGCTTTTATTTACGAAAACCCACTTCCGATACTTTAAAATTTTGTAACAAAACTTATGGCGGAGTTTACTTCCGAAAAACAAAGTTAAACACGTTTGTAAACACTTGTTAGAAAATAATTTTCCAAGTCTTGGGATTTTTAGAAAATTTCGCCAGAGTTTCCCCTAAAAACGGAGGTTTCCATGCTATTAAGCATATCATTTTCTTTTCAAAATCAATCAATAATCAATCCTTAAACAATTTTACATCACCAAGAGCGAAAACTATGTGCGTTACATATGAATCATGAACTTGATATATTCCGAAAACACGTAGTAACTTTGTAAAGCCTTTAGTGGGTTTAGTTACCTTCCAAAGTGTAATTATTTCTTTAATAAACATTTTCTTAAAAGAATTTAGTGTTTACAACTTGTAAACAATTTTTACAAAAAAATTAACCCTTTTGAACTCTTCTTGTAAATAAAATGTTTTCACACTTATTTTAGTTCCAAAAATGGTGTAGTGCATGTATAAGTCATGATTTTCTAAAAATCGGTTCTCGAACTTGGTTTATTTAGCAAAGTCTTTTGTAAAACTCGGATCTACATGATCATCAACTTACTTTGTTCACTTATATTTCAAGAAAATCATTTTCTATCAAGTTCGTGCTTAGACTTAGAAGATGATTATTCTATGTATCATATAATCACCTTCTAGGCTTGTTAAATCGTATTTCTAAACATCATTTAACGAGATCCATATAGTGATTAACACCACATAACCAAGAATCATCATGCAATCAACAACATATTCATAACAACATTCTACTAACAACATTCCATCTTCATGTAAACTTTATGTTCAAGTTTCTTATTTAATCCCTTTAGTGTTCTTGTTCTTTAGTGTTTTAGATATACTTATCATACTACAACTTTTAACCATAACAAATAAGATGATCAAGAGTTAAACAAGAACTTACTACTAGCACAAAGGCTAGGGATGATCTCTAGTGAAAAAGATGAGGAAAATGATGGTGAAAAGCAAGAAATAAAGCTTCTTGAAGTTCCACAAGTTGCAAGCTTCCTTGAATCACCTTCTAGCCTTGAATGAAACTTGAAAATGGAAGAAGGTGGTGGTGATATGGTGGAGGTGGTGGCGGTTATGTATGGCCGAGAGGGAGGGAGAAGAGAGTGAAAGAGTGGTGTGAAGATATGAAGAAATGATGATGATCTATGCAACCATACTTATAATCCTTCCATCACATATTTTGGCAACACTAGCAAGCAACAATCTAATTAAATATAAGATAAAATCTAGAGGTAAGATGTGAGGTATGGTGGGGTGGGTCCTTGTGACCGAAATCGGGTATGGGGGGGGGGGGGGGTTGGATGTAAATTTTTGATGATAGTTGGTAATCATAAGTTAGAATTCAAGTATATACTTACATATGTTAGTTAGTTGATATTTAGTGGGTGTTAGGGTGTTCGGGGATCATGACTAGCCAAGAAATAATTAAACAATGTATTTGACAAAAATTTAGTGTCCCGGGTAATGTCCGGTTATTCGGTTAGATACCGTTCCGTTAAAGTGTTTAATTATTCCGTAAAGTGTCTTTTATATATATTTTTGTAACACAATTAATTCTCGGCACTTAGGAAAGCATACAGGACCATTCTGCCATATTTTTTACATCTTACTAGCATGTTAAATGCTGAATTTTTGCTGAAAATGCAGAATTCTGCACTTAAAGTGTGTTTTAGGCACTTCCCGGCACTTTAACTATCACCTAGTGACGCAGATTTATGGTCCTCACTTCCCTACACTCCATACTAGTGTAGTACCTTGTCCCTGGCTCATACTGGCCTCAAAATCATTGTCTGTCTATGTGCTGGCATTGTCAGCATGTTTCTGAATTATCCGTTCAGTGTGCTAACTGTGCTTTGTGCATCAAGTATGTCACTAAAGTTCGTGTGTAATATATGGAGTGACAGTATGAAATATGATGCATATGTATGTATGATGCAGAAATCATAAAGCAGTTTAAATTGTCAGTTGAAATCAAGCACAGTCATTAAGCACATAATTAAGATTAATTAATTGTACGGTACCTGTAATTGTGAGGATTGTCACATTCTCCCCCCGTTAAGAAAATTTCGTCCCGAAATTTTAGGTTCTGCTTCTAGTTGCAGGGGTCTTGGGGAATAAATGTGGGTACTTGGCCTTCATACGATCCTCATGTTCCCATGTGAATTCTGGGCCTTGCCGTGCATTCCAACGAACCTTGACTAGCTTGACACTACTCCTGCGTGTTTTGTTAACCGTCCAATCCGTAACCTCAACCGGTTCTTCAATAAAGTGGAGTGTGTCGTCAACATGAATTTCGTCGGTAGGAATGACCACGGTTTCTTGTGTTGGACTCTTTTTCAAATTCGATACATGGAATGTATCATGAACGCCATTTAGCTCTGCGGGTAAATCCAACTTGTATGCTACGAGACCAATCCGTTCCAGAATTCTGAATGGACCAATGTATCTGGGATTCAACTTCCCGCGCTTCCCAAAGCATGCCACACCCTTCCAGGGTGAAACCTTTAATAATACCATATCTCCCACCTCAAATTTCAGAGGTTTTCTTCTGCGCCGCATAACACTTTTGTCGATCACGAGCCGCTTTGATGCATTCTCGGATCTGGAAAATCTTGTCTGTTGTTTCTTGGACCAGTTCTGGGCCAACAAGCTGTCTATTACCCGCGTCTGCCCAGCATAAGGGTGATCGACACTTACACCCATAGAGAGCTTCGAACGGTGCGGCTTGAATGCTTGCATGATAGTTGTTATTGTATGAAAAGTCGACGGTAGCACTGCACGCCCTGGTCGTAAATAGATGCGGATGCCACAGACTCAAGCGAGTCTGGACCAGATGAGTCAGAAGGAGCCTCCTCTATGGGAGCCTCAGCAGGTGGCAAGATAACAGCGTCAGCGGTAGGAACCTCAACAATAGGAACTACAGGGTCGTGAACCGGAATATCGTCCTCCATAGGGGCCCCTCCATCCTGGTCACCCTCCAGGGGACCCTCAATGAAAAGGTCGATATCGTCATTTGATAACGCGTCGAGGGGCAAATCCTCTAAGGGAAAAGCAGCGAGGGGGATAGGAGCAGGGATCGGAACGAGAGGTAGATCCCCGTCGAAAGGACCATCAGCTAGAGGCACGTCATCCCCGAAGTCTGGTAGAGCAAAAGGCTGGAAGTCATCCTCATCCGTGCTCGTAGTATCCGATGTATAGACCTCATCCTCAGAGACAATCTCGTCGTTCGACACAATCGCCATAGGATCCAATGTGTCTGACACTCCGGTATCAGAAGATGATGGCATGGTGTCTGTAACACAACCACACATATGCACATATATCAACATGTAATCAAATAAGCATGTAAGTCACAATCAATGTACGCAAGTAATCATCCTAGTCTTCCCCAGACTAACCCACCCAGTCTCTCAGACTAAATTCCCTAGTCTCTCAGACTAACTCCCTGGCCTCTAAGACCAACTCCCTGGTCTCTAAGACCAACTCCCTGGTCTCTAAGACCAATTTTCCCTGTCTCTAAGACTAAATTCCCTGGCCTCTAAGACCAACCTCCCAGTCTCTAAGACTAAATCCCTGGTCTCTAAGACCAACCTCCCAGTCTCTAAGACTAAATATCCCCAGCCTCTAAGGCTGAACCTCCCTCAGTCTCTAAGACTAAATTATAAATTTTAAAATGTGTATTTGGGCCTTTTTGTTTGTAAAAAAAATGCTTGTTTCCCTGGATCTGGACGTTTAGTGTATGCAATCTAGAAAAATGTTTGAAAACATTTTCGTGAGAGCCCTGATGATCATAGTCCCACCTTCCACCTAAATCCATAACGCAAGCTCGCAACATGTCTCCTAAAGTTTGAATCGTTCGTTCGCTCTATCCGTCTGTCTGTGGATGAAAAGCAGTACTCAGATTCAACTGAGAACCAAAAGCTTCTTGAAAGGATTGCCAAATCCTTGATACGAATCTTCCATCTCTATCGGAGATAATTGAGAGAGGCACTCCATGTCGTGTAACAATCTCTCTCAGATATATCTCAGCAAGTTTGCTCGTGTTGTCTTTTTCCTTGATTGGCAAAAAGTGTGCTGATTTCGTTAAGTGGTCTACAATTACCCAGATCGTATCATGACCTCTGGGCGTTCTTGGCAATTTTGTTATAAAATCCATGGAAATCTGTTCCCACTTCCACTGAGGTATTTCGGGTTGTTGCAAGAGACCTGAAGGCTTCTGGTATTCGGCCTTAACCTTGGTGCAAGTCAAACATTTGCCAACATATATTGCAACGTCGCCTTTCATCCTCGGCCACCAATAAAAATCCTTTAGATCTTGGTACATTTTATCCGATCCTGGGTGGATCGAGTACCGTGACTTGTGAGCCTCATCAAAAATAACGTCTCTCAGGCCACCAAAGAGAGGAACCCAAATTCTTCCCAAGAAACACAATGTTCCATCCTCCTTTGGTACCAACTGCTTCTCCATTCCCCGGAGATACTCGTTATCAAGATTTTCCCTTTTAAGAGCTTCCCTTTGCGCAGCACGAATGCGCAATGTGAGGTCTGTTTGAACGATCATTTCCAAAGCCCTAACCCTTATGGGCTTAATCCTTTCCTTCTGACTTAAAGCATCGGCGACTACATTCGCCTTCCCTAGGTGATACTTGATCTCACAATCATAGTCGTTCAACAATTCAACCCAGCGTCTTTGCCTCATGTTAAGCTCTTTCTGATCGAAGATATGTTGCAGGCTCTTGTGATCAGTGAAGATTGTGCATCGTGTGCCATACAAGTAATGTCGCCAGATTTTCAAAGCAAATACCACTGCACCTAACTCCAAGTCATGCGTGGTATAATTCTTCTCGTGGACCTTCAACTGGCGAGAAGCATATGCTATAACCTGTTGTCGCTGCATCAGCACGCAGCCTAAACCTTGACACGAAGCGTCGCAATATACCACGAAGTCTTCCGTGCCTTCGGGTAGAGATAAGATTGGTGCGTCACAAAGTTTGTTCTTCAACAACTGAAATGCGTCTTCTTGTTTGTCTCCCCAATCAAACTTCTTATCTTTCTGGGTAAGGGAGGTCAAAGGTTGAGCGATTTTCAAGAAATCCTCAATGAACCTGCGATAATAACCAGCCAAACCTAAGAACTGTCGAATCTCGGTTGGCGTCTTTGGAGTCTCCCAGTTCTTGATCGCCTCGATCTTTGTTGGATCCACGTGAATTCCATTCCTATTAACCACATGACCAAGAAACTGGACTTCGCGTAACCAGAACTCGCACTTTGAGAACTTCGCATACAACTTCTCCTTTCTTAGCAGCTCTAGAATAGCTCTTAAGTGTTGCTCATGTTCTTCTTTCGTCTTTGAGTAGATCAAAATGTCATCAATGAATACGATTACGAACTTGTCAAGGTACGGCTGACAAACTATGTTCATCAAATCCATGAATACTGCCGGCGCGTTTGTCAGACCAAACGGCATAACCAGGAACTCGTAATGTCCATATCGAGTCCTAAAGGTTGTCTTTGGGATACTTTCCTCTTGTATCCTCAGTTGGTGGTAACCTGATCGTAGATCGATCTTTGAGTAGAAACTTGAACCTTGTAGCTGATCGAACAGATCATCGATCCTTGGCAAGGGATATCTGTTCTTGATTGTCAACTTATTTAGCTCCCGGTAGTCGATACACATGCGGAAACTACCAACTTTCTTTTTGACAAACAAAAGTGGAGCACCCCAAGGCGAGAAGCTTGGTCTGATAAATCCTTTGTCTAACAGCTCCTGGAGTTGCGTTGACAGCTCCTGCATTTCCGAAGGCGCAAGTCTATAAGGTGCCTTAGCCACAGGCGCGGCGCCTGGAACTAAGTCAATATGAAACTCGACTTGTCTTTGTGGCGGCAATCCTGGCAAGCCTTCTGGAAAGACTTCAGGATACTCCTTAACGACTGGAATATCTTCTAGTTTCGGCTCAGCGGCTTCCTTATCCACGATGTGTGCCAAGAAGGCAACACATCCCTTCTTCAAACATTTTCTAGCTTTTAGACAGCTAATGATCCTTAAGGGCGTATCACGCTTCTCTCCGTGTACCACAATTGTTTCTCCATTCGTTATTGGAATGCGAATGGTCTTCTCGTGACATACAATCTTGGCTCTGTTGCTTGACAACCAATCCATCCCTACTACCACTTCGAAGCTTCCCAACTCGACTGGTAGTAGATCCAGTGTAAACTCGTGTTCTCCCAACTCTATCACGCAACTTCTGATGACTTCATTTGTTTCCACTAGCTTTCCGTTAGCCAGTTCAATTGAGTACGGAATGTCTAATTTACTAGCAGTTATCCCAAGCATTTTCTTAAATTCTAGCGATACGAAGCTATAGTCGGCACCAGTGTCAAAAAGTATAGATGCAAAGTGTTGATTAATAGGGAACGTACCAGTAACGACATTTGGATCTTGGCGTGCTTCCCTTGCACCTATGTTGAAGACTCTTCCTTGTGCTTGGTTGAGTTTTGGGCACTCACGCTTGAAGTGCCCGATGTCTCCGCAGTTAAAACATCCCGGTCCTCGACCATTACCATTACCACCATGAGCGTTGTTTTGGTTGCGATTCCCACTGCCAGCTTGATTCGCAAAATTACCACGGTTTCTATTTCCTCCATTATTCCCCTGTTGACGGTTCCCATTTCCATTACCTCCATGGTTGTTGTTTCCAAAACCCCTTTGGCCAACCCAGCCTGAACCAACCCAACAACTTTCCTTCGAGTGCCCAGGTCTACCACATGCTTCACATTTTTCATATATGCATCGTCCCTCGTGATGCAACTGACACGCGTTACACTTGGGCAAGGTGCCCATATACCCTTTCCCCTTTGCCTTGGCCGGTGTGCTTGTGTCACCCTTCTTGTTCGAACTGCCGGTACCTTGCTTAAACTTGGAGAATTTTCGTTTGTTTTCTCTAGAGGACTCCACATGAGTTTCCTTCTTTTTCTAATCAGCATTGGAAAACTTGTTTAGCCTGATTGCCTCTTCAGTTAAAGCCACGCTTAGATCAATTGCCTCAGTAATTGTGGCAGGCTTCAATGTTGTCACCATGCTCATAATCTGGGGTGCCAACCCCCAGATGAAACGTTCCACGCGTTTGAATTCAGGCGTAACCATGTACGGTACTACATGGGATAGATCATGAAACCTTTGAACATACTCGGCGATTTTCGGGCCGTCCATTTTAAGATTCCAAAACTCAGTTTCCAGCTTTTGGATTTCGGCCCGTGAACAGTATTTCTTCCGCATGAGCTCTTTCAGCTCAGCCCATGTCAATGCATATGCCGCCGCCTCCCCTAAGGTTTGTACTTGAAGGTTCCACCAGGATAAAGCACCATCAAGAAAAAGCCCTGAGATGTAAGTAACTTGTTGTTCAGGAGCACACTTGCTCATCCTCAAAACAGAATCCGTCTTTTCTTCCCATCTGACGACAGCAACAGCACCTCCAGTGCCATCGAAATTTAAGGGCTTACAGTCAAGAAATTGTTTGTAGGTACAGCCTGTACAGGCAATACGTTTATAGAAAGCATTAGCAATTGCACATGGAATGTCCAAATGTAATGTAATGCGTCTCAATGATTTAAACATTACCATGTGGTTGGTTGTTGTTTCTTGAGGTACCTCCGCTGGTCTCAGCGCGGGAGGCCTCGTAATCAGCAATGGCTTGCGAAATTCTTGCTTGCAATTCTGCCTCCGTAGTAGGCAAACGTGTGTCTCGTCGTGGAGGCATCTTCTAAAAGATGATCATATTGGTCAGGTCATGGTAAGTATAGTAAGTAAGTAGTATGCGTATGTAATAACATCCATCAATCTCATAACACATAACATCTCATGCTATAATATAAAACAAATAATTCAACAACGCATATAATGAGAATACTGCGATTGAGCTGTCATCTGTGGTATATCCGACATGAAAAGGGTGATACGGGTCTGACAGAGGCATAACATTGGGCGATGACCACAAAAATGGCTCGCCCATAGGTGCTGAAGCAGGAAAAGTAGTGTGTGGGGCAGGGGTAAAAGAGGGCATAAATGAAAAAGCTTCTGTCGAATGGGGCATATGATCGGGCTGCTGTGTGGAAGGTCCTTCCCCTAGATGGGGAGGAGGGATCTCCTGCAGAAAGGTGATGGGTAAGTCTGTGCGGTGGACATCAGATACGTGCGGACGATACGGGGGAACATCAAGCGGTGCAAAAACGGGTGCAGCAGTGGGTGTGACTGGTACAACAAAAGATGGATAATTGTCTTCCTCGATCCACCCATTACAGGTGTCAGCATATCTCGGATCGACATGTGTGGCAAAAGGTGCACGGTAAACAAACACCGGCACAGGATCAGGCAGTGGTGCATCAACAATAGGGACATCAGAAACCGGTGGTACGACGACTGGTGCATCAACAATAGGTGGTGCCAAGACTGGTATATCAACGTGATCAGGCTCTGGTAAAGGATCAGGCAACAGTGCAACAGCTGGGATATCAATAGGGTCATGAGCAATGACAGGCTCTGGGCCAACTGGAGCAGGCTCAGCAGGTACGAACTAGACCTCAGGATCTGGGTCGATGTCATGGGGAACGACAGGCGCAGCAGACATCGCCATGTCTGAGTCTGCGTCAGGAGGGTAGCGCTACACGCCCTGGTCGTGAATAGATGCGGATGCCACAGACTCAAGCGAGTCTGGACCAGATGAATCAGAAGGAGCCTCCTCTATGGGAGCCTCAGCAGGTGGCAAGATAACAGCGTCAGCGGTAGGAACCTCAACAATAGGAACTACAGGGTCGTCAACCAGAATATCGTCCTCCATAGGGGCCCCTCCATCCTGGTCACCCTCCGGGGGACCCTCAATGAAAAGGTCGATATCGTCATCTGATAACGCGTCGAGGGGAAAATCCTCTAAGGGAAAAGCAACGAGGGGGATAGGAGCAGGGATCAAAACGAGAGGTAGATCCCCGTCGAAAGGACCATCAGCTAGAGGCTCGTCATCCCTGAAGTCTGGTAGAGCAAAAGGCTGGAGGTCATCCTCATCCGTTCTCGTAGTATCCGATGTATAGACCTCATCCTCAGAGACAATCTCGTCGTCCGACACAATCGCCATAGGATCTAATGTGTCTGACACTCCGGTATCAGAAGATGATGGCATGGTGTCTGTAACACAACCACACATATGCACATATATCAACATGTAATCAAATAAGCATGTAAGTCACAATCAATGTACGCAAGTAATCATCCTAGTCTTCCCCAGACTATCCCACCCAGTCTCTCAGACTAAATTCCCTAGTCTCTCAGACTAACTCCCTGGCCTCTAAGACCAACTCCCTGGTCTCTAAGACCAACTTTCCCAGTCTCTAAGACTAAATTCCCTGGTCTCTAAGACCAACCTCCCAGTCTCTAAAACTAAATCCCTGGTCTCTAAGACCAACCTCCCAGTCTCTAAGACTAAATATCCCCAGCCTCTAAGGCTGAACCTCCCTCAGTCTCTAAGACTGAACCTCCCTCAGTCTCTAAGACTGATCCTCCCTCAGTCTGTAAGACTGAACTCCCTCAGTCTCTAAGACTGAATTATAAATTTTGGAATATGTATTGGTGCCTTTTGTTTGTAAAATGTTTGTACCCTGGATCTGGACTTTTAGTGTATGCAATGTAAAAATGTTTGGAAAACATTTTCGTGAGAGCCCTAGTGATCATAGTCTAGACTCGAGAAAGAATCCTAGCTCACTATGATCGAGGCTCTGATACCAAGCTGTCACACCCTGGCTTTTGCGGAAGCGTGGGTTTATTTGGTGTGACTTCTTAATACCATAGCAACAATCATAACAACGTTATATTATAAAAACAGGAGATGTTCATCCATTCATTAAGTTTAAAGATACCACAACATCATTGTTTGAAAATGTCGACACTTAAAATAAGTTACAAACCATACTTGTCTAAAACATGTTCATGAGACACAACGAAAGACTTTAAATAAAACGAGGTTTAAAGACATGTAACCCATCCAGGTAAGGGTTACACCTCCTAAACCTACCACCCTGGATGACATCTTTATTCAACGCAGCTTGACACATGCATACTTAGCCAGATCCACTAATTCCCTGAAATACATGTATTTTGAAAAATCAACAAAAAGTTGAGCGAGTTCATGTGTATATGAGTATGTATAAACCTTTGTATTCAATGTATGTAAGTATGTATGTCCCGGTATGATTGCAAACAAGGAAAAGACCACCAATGGTTTGCAAGGCCACTGATATGTGTGACGGTGTAGGAAGACTCAAACCTAGCAAAGTTGTACCGGGCTCCCGGCTGGAAGACATAGTTCACCTCTATGGGCCGCCCCGGCCTCATGGGTGTGGGCTCGCTACACCCAAATAGATCTATCACTCATGCCCCCCGGTCCTGATACGAGGATTAATGGTCCCAAGTATCTGCCTACCCTATCACATGGTCTATGGTTCTTTCCTAGGCTAATCATACCAATAGTATTGTATGTATCCCTTTGTAACATGTATTTCACCCCCGAAGTAAGTAAACAAAACAGTTTAAGGAAAAGGGGGACATGAACTCACAGTATTGCGTCTTCAGTCTGTGTAACCCAAGTTTCCTCCGCAAACACGACTACCTACAGCGTACTAATGTCTATTAGACGAACGGGCCGTGCCTTTGCTTAGTATGAGGGTTTTTGAGTTACGTTACCTTGATATTATTCCAAGTTATTACTTCTTGTTAAAATAAAAATAATTATTTTAACTTAAGTTTTGTTTTTAGATTTTGGAATAATAGTTAGGCAACTATTTCGTATCCATACTTCTCAAGTATTTTATATGCGTATTTCCTTCCCAAGGATGGGGGTCTTTATACATGTATATTTGTAGTTTCGAAAAATATATTTTAAGTCCCATTTAGGAAAAATATATTTAACTTATTTGTCCAAAAACACTATATTCCCAAAAATATGTATTTTTTTCCAAAGATAATATATTTCCACAAGCGTTTTAGTATACAATATATATTCCAATATATTTTTATCCGCTTTTATTTACGAAAACCCACTTCCGATACTTTAAAATTTTGTAACAAAACTTATGGCGGAGTTTACTTCCGAAAAACAAAGTTAAACACGTTTGTAAACACTTGTTAGAAAATAATTTTCTAAGTCTTGGGATTTTTAGAAAATTTCGCCAGAGTTTCCCCTAAAAACGGAGGTGTCCATGCTATTAAGCATATCATTTTCTTTTCAAAATCAATCAATAATCAATCCTTAAACAATTTTACATCACCAAGAGCGAAAACTATGTGCGTTACATATGAATCATGAACTTGATATATTCCGAAAACGCGTAGTAACTTGGTAAAGCTTTTAGTGGGTTTAGTTACCTTCCAAATTGTAATTATTTCTTTAATAATCATTTTCTTAAAAGAATTTAGTGTTTACAACTTGTAAACAATTTTTACAAAAAAATTAACCCTTTTGAACTCTTCTTGTAAATAAAATGTTTTCAGACTTATTTTAGTTCCAAAAATGGTGTAGTGTATGTATAAGTCATGATTTTCTAAAAATCGGTTCTCGAACTTGGTTTATTTAGCAAAGTCTTTTGTAAAACTCGGATCTACATGATCATCAACTTACTTTGTTCACTTATATTTCAAGAAAATCATTTTCTATCAAGTTCATGCTTAGACTTAGAAGATGATTTTTCTATGTATCATATAATCACCTTCTAGTCTTGTTAAATCGTATCTCTAAACATCATTTAACAAGATCCATATGGTGATTAACACCACATAACCAAGAATCATCATGCAATCAACAACATATTCATAACAACATTCTACTAACAACATTCCATCTTCATGTAAACTTTATGTTCAAGTTTCTTATTTAATCCCTTTAGTGTTCTTGTTCTTTAGTGTTTTAGATATACTTATCATACTACAACTTTTAACCATAACAAATAAGATGATCAAGAGTTAAACAAGAACTTACTACTAGCACAAAGGCTAGGGATGATCTCTAGTGAAAAAGATGAGGAAAATGATGGTGAAAAGCAAGAAATAAAGCTTCTTGAAGTTCCACAAGTTGCAAGCTTCCTTGAATCACCTTCTAGCCTTGAATGAAACTTGAAAATGGAAGAAGGTGGTGGTGATATGGTGGAGGTGGTGGCGGTTATGTATGGCCGAGAGGGAGGGAGAAGAGAGTGAAAGAGTGGTGTGAAGATATGAAGAAATGATGATGATCTATGCAACCATACTTATAATCCTTCCATCACATATTTTGGCAACACTAGCAAGCAACAATCTAATTAAATATAAGATAAAATCTAGAGGTAAGATGTGAGGTATGGTGGGGTGGGTCCTTGTGACCGAAATCGGGTATGGGGGGGGGGGGGGTTGGATGTAAATTTTTGATGATAGTTGGTAATCATAAGTTAGAATTCAAGTATATACTTACATATGTTAGTTAGTTGATATTTAGTGGGTGTTAGGGTGTTCGGGGATCATGACTAGCCAAGAAATAATTAAACAATGTATTTGACAAAAATTTAGTGTCCCGGGTAATGTCCGGTTATTCGGTTAGATACCGTTCCGTTAAAGTGTTTAATTATTCCGTAAAGTGTCTTTTATATATATTTTTGTAACACAATTAATTCCCGGCACTTAGGAAAGCGTACAGGACCATTCTGCCATATTTTTTACATCTTACTAGCATGTTAAATGCTGAATTTTTGCTGAAAATGCAGAATTCTGCACTTAAAGTGTGTTTTTGGCACTTCCCGGCACTTTAACTATCACCTAGTGACGCAGTTTTATGGTCCTCACTTCCCTACAATCCATACTAGTGTAGTACCTTGTCCCTGGCTCATACTGGCCTAAAAAACATTGTCTGTCTATGTGCTGGCATTGTCAGCATGTTTCTGAATTATCCGTTCAGTGTGCTAACTGTGCTTTGTGCATCAAGTATGTCACTAAAGTTCGTGTGTAATATATGGAGTGACAGTATGAAATATGATGCATATGTATGTATGATGCAGAAATCATAAAGCAGTTTAAATTGTCAGTTGAAATCAAGCACAGTCATTAATCACATAATTAAGATTAATTAATTGTACGGTACCTGTAATTGTGAGGGTTGTCCCACTGTTTACTTTATTGTGAAGAGAAAAATAAAATCACTTACGGATCCACTGTGACCGGTTAAAGAATGAACTAAGCTACCATCAACAGAGTTCCAAACACATATCCTGCAATCTGCATCCATAAAAATGAAAATAACTCGATGTCTATGAATTTATCAGCAACCGAGCACAGGTTCCTTAAAAGAATCTACGTTTCTTTCCAAAAGTTCATATATAGCATTGGTTAAAGAAGAAGAACAAACCTTACCCATCCCTAAAATATGATCCGCACTCGATAGAAGCCTTTTCTTTGATGTGAAGTTAAACACCTCACCAAGAAATTTGTTTCCTGTTCAATAGAAATAAATCATTAATCTCAAATGATTTAAAAGATTCAAAACATTAAGACAATCGAACCTGCATGTGCTTGACAAATCCTTCTATGAGAAATGTTAGAAACACAAAAATTAGAACAAAATAGAAATATGTAACAATACCTAAAGAAAATAGTCACTAAACCAAACCTGGATTAGTTGGGGTGCAGTTGTAGTGGTAGACGACTCTACCAAATTTCACTGCGGTTTCAAGGGATAGTCATCCTTTCCAACTTTTCAGTGAATCATTGTAAATGTTTGACAACATTATTAATAACTTCCGCGTTTCCATTAGTTGAGTTTCTTAATGAGTATTCCAGTATTTGATTTTATTGTTTAATACATCATCCCCTTCCCACCTCCCCTGCTACCCAAATATTTTCAAATAGGGAACAGACTTATACAGAAACAAACAAAATAGCCAATGCCATCGAAAGTCATCCACCTTTTTATAGGATTTAATCATATATGTTATTCAAAATTTTGAAAACGGTACTGGTGCAAGCATTTCAAATGCCGGAATAATCCAGCAACCCCAAAACAGAGCACAAATCGGAAATACATACCCACCTTGGTTGAGGGACCATGATTCATAGAAGATTAGAAAAAGAGTAATCAACAGAATCCAATCGATTGGCTTAGATTTTTCTTCGCATCACCATTAGGATTTGAGTTTGAGAAATCAACAGAAGATCCATTGGCCTTTAGAAATAGCTTCTCCGATACAAGTATAGCTTTGACTTTATATCATGCCAATCAACTCCTTAAAAGAACGATGATTCTTTATTGACTCATAACCACCAGGTCCTGCACCCGGTCTTTTAGTAGGATCAATATTCTGCATCATAATTTTTCATAATTTAAGTTAGTCTAAACTCAGCTAAAGTTGTTAGTCTAAAAAAGTCAGTTGTTATATAACATATTGAACAAATCGAATGCAAAAAGTTGCTATGGTTTAAGCGCATCAATCATCGACTTTTTCGACAACTGGTCTGCATTCAATAAAAGCTTCTCCATTTTCTGTAAACAAAAAACCATAACACACAATCAAACAAAACTAAACACAAGCAAACAAACATCAGACATTCACTCAAACATTTCATCAAACACCTTGTCTACATTCAACCAGTAATCATATTCTCAATCCCCACTGTTTGTAATTAGATTTCTTATAAAAATACTTGATCTATATATATATATATATATATATTAAAGTATATAGATGCAAACAAATCATAATTACTCAATTAAAACTCTACCATATCATACATCACTATAATGTATAACAACTATAACGATTACTTGAAACGACTGATGGGATAATTGTTTCGAATAATAATTGAGACATACATAATCCACGAAATCATCAACCGATAACACACCGGAAACAAAAAACATGAATAGAATAAACAAAATACCTAAATCAATTTAGGAAAACGATATATAAATTTCGAAACAAAGAACACTTTCTCCCTAAAGTTTTAGGGCTTTTGATTATTACAAAGAAAAACATATAGAATACATGAGATTAACGGAATAAACTATACTAATAAGTAGAATATATGATGGATTATGTTGAAACATGTACCGATTGAAGAATTAATTGTAGAAATGAAACGACAGAGAGGAATCCGGTGAGTTACTTTGTCGAACTACAGTCCTTTCTGTTGATCCATCTATCAACAACAACATAGAAATCATACAACAAAGTTAGGGTTTTCTAATAGCAACAAAAAAATCACATACAGAGGTGGAATCCAAGTTATCGTTCGATGCAAAACTCTTGATAAAGAATTAGCAACTTCAATAAACAGACAAATTACAACAATGAACGGGTAAAATCCGCATATCAAAAACAATTAGCGGATGCATTGACATCAACAACATCATAGAAATCATACAACAAAATTAGGGTTTTCTAATAACAACAAAAAAATCAAATACAGATGTGGAATCCAACTTACCGATGCTTGAATTTCGAAGTCTGATGATGAAGATAAAACAGAGCAGGCTTCTTCAGTCGTCGTTTGAAACATCCGATTAAAAGCAATAATTTGTATATAGGCCGTAGAATTGGAAACGGTTCCATAATTTCCTAAAAAAACTTCCGATAATTGATTAAGATTTCAACCTACCATATATAATCCAAAGACACATTGAATGAAGAAAGAGACGGCCAAGAGAATTGAAGGAAAATAGAGAGAAAAGGAGAATGGCGCCTAAAAACACAATTCTCTGGCCAAAGAGAATAGCCACATCAAAGTCAAATAGTCAACACTATTTTGCTTTAGTATAAGAGATAGATAAGATATAAGATGTGTTTGTATTTTTATTTTTTTCATTCATCGTAACTTTATTCACTTGTAAAATATTTCTCTCTTTTTATATTTAATATAAATAATTTATTCGTTTCAAAATAAAACTATCATTTTTATTATTTCTTATAACTTTTATATAATAAACAAAACTTATAAATCATATTTATTTAATAAAATATTGGTTTACGTTGAGTTGTGAACGGGTGTGAAAAGTTGGATTTGGTTAGGTTTTGACCTCG
>JARYGA010015419.1:0-18294 GCA_030545235.1 Helianthus tuberosus | reverse complement strand
GATTAAATCCCCCAATTTCAAGTTTCATAATATGTGTAAAAAAAACAAAGAATTGTGAATATTTGTTTCGCGGATGACTTGTTTATGTTTACTAGAGGTGATGTGTCCTCGGCTAGGGTTTTAATGGAAGGGTTGGAAAGATTTAAGAATATGTCGGGCCTTGTGCCTAGCATGGCAAAGAGTACTGTGTTTCTGGAAACGTTTCTAGGGAGGATAAGCAAAGTATTTTACAGCTGATGCCGTTTGAGGAAGGAGCTCTTCCAGTTTGCTACTTGGGTGTGCCTCTTATTTCGTCGCGATTCGTCTACAAGGATTGCAAGATATTGGTTGAAAAGTTGGAATCTAGAATTGATAGTTGGAAATATAAAACATTGTCCTTTGCTGGGCATCTTCAGCTTATTAATTCTATTTTATCATCCATGCATATTTATTGGGCTTCTGTTTTTATTCTTCTGGCTCGAATCATTGCTGATTTAGAAAAAAAGATGAGGTCGTTTCTTTGGTGTCAAGGTCCGATGAAGAAAGGTAGAGCGAAAGTCAGATGGTCTGATGTTTGTCTGCCTAAATTTGAAGGTGGCTTGGGTATTCGGAGGATTCGTGACATGAACTTGGCGTTAATGACTACTCATATTTGGAGTCTTCTTACTAGGTGGGATTCGATATGGGTCAATTGGATTCATGAGCACAAAATAAAAGGTCAATCTTTTTGGCAAATTCGGTTAAGGGGTAACAGTGCGACAGGTTGGAGAAATATTATTAACATTCGTGATCGGGTTCGTCCTTTTATTGTCTCTAAGATTGGAAATGGCTTATCTACTTCTGCTTGGTTTGATAATTGGGCTCATATAGGACCGTTATGCGCTCTTATCTCGTCCCGTCAGCTGCATAATGCGGGGTTTAATCTTATGTCTAAGGTCAGCGATATTCTGAATAATGGAGAGTGGAGGTGGCCGAGAGCTTGGCTGGACTTATTTCATGTTCTAATCAACATTCAGCCGCCAGTTATTAGTCCTCAAACACCTGATTCATTAGCTTGCCGTGATGCTAGTGAAGTCGAACTAGAATATGCAGCTTCTGTAGTGTGGGATACAATCAGAACTCATAGCGATAAAGTCCCTTGGGTGGAGATAGTTTGGTTTGTGAATTGTATTCCAAGACATGCTTTTCTTGCCTGGCTCATTTGTAAGAAGAAGTTAAAGACGCAGGATAAATTAAAGCAATGGGATGTTGGTGGTGCTACCAACTTAAACTTGCTTTGCTGCCCGTTGTGTTACTTGGAGCCGGACTCGCATAATCATCTGTTTTTTGAATGTCTATTTTCAATGCAGGTTTGGTCGTCTTTGAAGTCTTTGGCTGGTCTTCAGTTACAATCCAACAAATGGGAGGATATTGTGGATTGGTCGCTTTCAGTTCCTTCTAAGAAGTCGATGTGGAGTATTATTGGTCGTTTAATTCTTGCTGCGACAGCATACTTCATATGGCAGGAGTGAAATCAGAGGCTGTTTGGAACCAAGAAGAGATCGGTCCCTGTGATTTCTGAAGCTATTGTTTCTACGGTTCCATTAAAGCTAGGTTCGATTAAAGCTAGCTTCGATGAAGGTCAAGAGCTCGATGACTGGGATGAGTTTGCTGGAGAAATGGAACATGCCAAACATGTAGTGTTATAGCTAAGTTGTCTCTAGTTTTTGTCTAGAGTTTGTGTTGGTTGTTTTTTGTTATGCTTGCGGTTTTGCTTGTCTACACTTCCTGGTATGTCAGGAAGTGAATTAGTGAGGATCCACCTTACTACTTGTTCTTATTTGGTTTTGTGATAAATGAAATTGAACCGAGGTATCCCTTTACCCAAAAAGAGATTTTCGGGGTTCTGTTCTTTAATGATAGTAAGAATGTCTCGTGGTTTCATATTCTAATACGTCAGTTGTTCCAACGTCCTCTCTTCTGCTAGAGTCAGCCTCATAAGGGACGGATGACCCTCTGGATTGTCACACCCCGACCGCGTAAAACAACAAACCTCGGCGGAAACGTCGGGGAGTGGAGCGACAGAATTATTGTATCATAATCATTGTAATTAAAGTTTTGTTTTATTTTATTTATTAAAGTGTTTACATTGTCTTTGCATTAACGAAAACATAACATAATTAAACTGTCTTTTAAGTCACTAAGGCCCGAGTCCGCCTAAGTCTAGCACAAACATCATCATACATTAGCACCTGAAACATACGTGAAAGTAGGTACGTCAGCATAAAAATGCATGTGAGATACATAGGTTTTGTTGATGAATGATTCATGACTTGTAGTTAAAAGAAGTGTTTAACAAAAAGTAGTCATGAACCTTGTAAAATATTTTCTTTTATAAAATCATGTGAAAATCGATATGAAAATCAGATGATATAAAAGAATAATGCATGGTTAAATAAATAACCCAGTAAAATGAATTCGTATAAAATATGTCATTTGTAAAACAATGTCGTGTCTTTATGTAAAATGTATCATATCTTTGTCGAAGTGGTTTAGATAACGCTACGATATGTAATATAATAAAAGCACTTATATATATAGGAAGTACCAGCGGCGTATCCACCATGCTTTTATCATATTACACACGCCTCGTTATGTAAATCACTAATCAATAACCACCAAAAATATCTTGTTTAAACCAATGTCAAAATGTTTATGTGTAAACAATGTCCAAGTGTCAAATGTAAACCATGTCTTGTATAATCAAATGCTATGTATGGCAAGTAAAAAGCATCTACTCAAACCATTTGTATAATGTCAATGTGTAAACAAATGTCATGTATGTTGAATAAAAAAAAATCCCATATGTAAAATGTACAAAACAATGTCTTTGAATAAACCTAAGTTTAAATCAAAAGTGTGTTTTGCAAAACCAATGCTTTATGGATACAAACATTTATGCAGTAATGTTTATCGCATATGTCACATCCCGACCACGTGGAACATACAAAACGTGGCGGAAACATCGGGGAGTGTTGTAACAGAATTAATGTTTCACAACCATGGAAATTAAAGTTTCGTTTTATTGATTAAAAGTGTTACAATGTCTTAACAAACAAGGAAATACAACATAATTAACTAGTCTTGCATCTTTTATTGTCACTAAAGCCCAAGTCTGCCTATGTGTATCTTGATCATCGTATGCAACAGCTCCTGAAAAACACATGTGAAAATAGGTACGTCAGCATAAAAATGCCTGTGAGATACATAGGTTTTGTGAAAATAGGTTTCATGACTTATGTTTGAGAAAATGTTTAGTCATGAACCTTGTTATTTGCTTTGTCTTTAAATCATTTGAAAAACGATAAGATCAGATGATAAGTATAAATAAATGTAAGGTTAAATGGATAACCAAGTAAAATGTGTTTGTATAAGATAAGTTGTTTATAAATCAATGTCTTGTGAAAAGTATGTTATTTGTATGAAATGTTCTATGTCTCAAACTGAAATGATTCAAATAACGTGACGACATGTAATACCATACAAACACTTATATATAGGAAGTACCAGCGGCGTATCCACCATGCTTGTATCATATTACACACGCATCGTTACTTAATCACTTAATCAAACCAAACCAAACCAAACCAAACAGTGCTAGAGATCTCGGAATCAAACGGCACCTAATATAGGTAACTATGTTAAATAACCGGACCTAAATCGGAAGACTGGGTAGCATTAGGGTTTGAAAACCAAACGAGTGTGGAGACTCGTGTGATATGGTTTAACAAAGCCTACATACTAAATGAAACTTAACCTAACTGCTTACGACCCATTATGACCCGTTTAGGTAGCTTATGCTACTTTAACGCGTCGTTCGCGTGAAACGCGTTCGGACCGCCTAACTAGTCCTATGACAAGTGTTATATGCCTAAACATGTTACATAATCAGTTATGTGACAAAAGTTTAGGTTACATATGCTTAATTACCAATTATACATGAAAAGGGTATTCTGGTAATTTACCTAAGGCATATAAACTACCTATCATACAACTATTTAAACGATGTGACCATAGGGTATAACCTCGGAAGGTTATTCCCTACCTACTATGGTCACCTAATGTATTTGGTCGGATCCTAATGATCGACCAAACTGGGTCGGGTTCGAAGGTATAGGCGATTTATTAGATCGCCTACCCTACGACCCTAGACAACGTGGTAATCAGTGGGCATAGTCCCAAGGGACTATAACCAACGTGATTACACTCACGTTGCGAAGTTCAAACGAACTTCGCATTGACCATTACTGGTTAACGCTGAAAGTCAAACAAAGTTTGACTTTCTGACTCGAAAAGCAGTAAAAATAAGGAAAAGAACGAAAGAATACTTACGAAGGGTCCCCGAATGCTAATCCCGATCCAAGAACTCAGGTATGAAACAATGGTTTCAACTTAGAGCTCTCAAATCAGAATTCTTGTGCAAAATGAGGTTGTGTGGGTTGGGTATTTATAGGAATACCCGAACCGTTAGGATCGTTTCATGGAAAACGTGCCATGATCCAACCCGTACACTTGTCGGAACCTTATGGAAGCTTAAAATGGTTCTTATCATCATGACTAGGCAATTGGGAACATGTGGTGGAGGATCAAACAGCTGCAGCCTGCTGTTTAAAAACTCTGAATCTGGTCAGCAGACCCCTAGCGCACCGCTACACTATAAGTGTAGCGCACCGCTAGGCCCAAGTTTGGCAGATTTACACTTTTGGTCCTTGTTGTGTATTCAGCCCATTTTCGACACGTTTAAGGCCCGTTAACCCCATTTCAAAGCTCTAAAATGAAGTTAAAGTATAGGGAACTTAAAACATGCTCAAAAATATCTCGGATGTCGGTTCGTTTAGCCGTACGAACGCGATGTTCGCTTAATTACGACGGAATGCGCATAAGCGCGAAAAACGATCCAAATGACGCGACGAATGGATTTTTCTTATGGCGAACACTAAAATATAATATAGTCATGCTCACATAAATTTTTGGATGTCCGGATGTATTCAGAACGTAAGTTATGCGTAAAAATGCAAACTTGTGCACTTTTTGACACTTTTAGTCCCTGAATGACCCAAAAGTTTATTTTAGCATACCGAACCCCTCAAAGCCTATTTCTAAGCTATGCAAAGGATATTTATGGCATGTTTAACTTATGGTCATGTTCCGGAAGGTCTGTTACAGTTCAAATTGGCATACTTTCGCAGTTTGTCAACTTTAGTCCCTGTAAGCGATTTAACTTTGATTTCACCACACCAAACCTTCCAAAACTTATGTCTAAGTTATGTCAAGGTTATTTAAGGTATGTTAAGCCTATTTCACTATTCCGGAGTGTTTGTTGGATTAAACTGGTTATATTTACGCATCAGTGCGCGTATAACCTTCCAGAAAGCGATTTAAAGCTTGAAATTGAACAAGAGTTGATATGTGTAAACGATACACATATTTTTACAAATCCCAAGTATGAAATATAATATTTCATTGGTTTGGTATTTGTTTGATGGCCGTGAAGGCACAGGTGTTACAGTCTCCCCTACTTTAGGAAATTTCGTCCCGAAATTTATTTAGAGGAAACTTGTAAGAATTTAAAACATGAAGTTGAAAAGATCGAACAATATTGGCTAGATTTCTGAACTTCTAGTAACTTTAATAATCATCATGATTGCAACGTAAGAGGGATACCTATATATACAAGTATATAAAGCATCATTGGTGCGTCCACCGTACCTCCATTACATCGTCCTCATTTTGTTATTGTTGTCGCTATCGGTTCCTTCACATAATAAATCTTACTGGATTTCTGTGCACTAAATTTCATAATTATGTGCGCATCCATAATTAGAGAATTCCTTGCACAGTTCACACAGTCTATTTTATAATGTGTAGGGTAAAACCAAATGAACAATCCTGTGATGAGCGTGACTTAGACCGCCATAGAGTCTTTTAGACTAAATCAATAAATGATTTAAATAGACTATCAAGGAGTCTGTTCAGCTACATCACTAGATGTCTTTTTTTTTTTTTTTTTTTAACCAAATTGTGAATCAATCTTTTTGACTAGACCACTAAAGGGTCTCTTATGAATCTTGGAGTGGTACTATATAATCCAAGGGTCTTAACTATTACATAGAAGCCCATTTAAGGATTAAAGGTAGTACCTTTTGAATATCCTGCTACGAATCCCTCATATGAAGATATGAAAGATCCTGCAAGGATTTGGATAAAGAATATCCAGAGTAGTAAAAAAAACACCAAAATGCATAAAAGAAAACATAAGATGAGTAAACACATAGTCACATAACCACAAAATTGTTTGTTAATTTGTCTTGTAAATTGCGTACATGCATTTAAAGCACACTAGGAATCCATTCCGTGGATTTCATTTGGTACTTTAAACGTTATCAAGAATTCAACTATAAAGATAGAAAGATTCAAAAAGAAAATTCGACTTCGATTATTTGGAACCGAAGTGTTCGAATTAAGGTACATAAGGAATCCAATTAAGGACTCTGATTTGAACGATAATCATCCACAGGGATCTAATTGTAAAGATAAAAAGATCCCATATGAATTTTAGAAGTTGAAAATGTTTTGAAACCTTGCACTGGATGTGCTTAGGTCAAAACATGATGTAAAATGCTTATGAAGTTGAGATGCCTGATATGTCAAGGCGACATATGAAGCGGAATTTGAAGGTTAAGTCAATGTATGAGGAAAATATTTTTGAAAACTATGCATGGGGTTCTTTTAAGAAAAATGTGTTTAACGTTTTTGAAACCTTATATATAATACTTTTTGAAATCATAAAGTAGGTGTATTAGGTAGATATATTTACAAAAATGTTTTAAAATCATGCGAGATAAATTTTGAAATTATGTATAAGGTTTTTGAAAGACATGAATGATGCTTTTCGAAATCATGCACTTGATCAGAAAATGTATTGTGTTAATATTGTCTTCAGACTATATGAAATATTTTGAAATTAGAAAGGTTGGTTTTGATAACATGGCCAATGTTTTTGAAATAACATAGACAATGCATCTAGAAAAATTGTTTTCAAACTATATGAAATGTTTTGAGATCATGAAGATTGTTTTGAAATACTGGTACTGTGTATGTTGAAAAATTAAAACGTAATGGGTATGAGATTTGAAAACACCCTTAGTTATCTAACCAAGGATTCAAAGGCACTGATGTGCAGAAGCATGATCACTCATAATGTCACTTTATCTTCTGTACTTTGTTTCTTAGAATGAAACGAGTACTTAAAATGTTCGAGGGAATCACGAGCGATCATTTGAAAGAGAGAATCACAAGAGTAGTTTGTAAGGAACATAGTTCCTTGATGTAGGTATCATAGGAAAATCCTACACATATGTAACTACAATTGTACATCAGAATCTGTGAACAACTACTTTTATTTATGAACGAGACAGATTGTTTCACAATCAAGAAAACGAAAGAAACAAAAGCATAAAATTGCAACATCTTCTACTCGGCCAACTGCTCATCCGTGGGTCAGATTTGCCTTAGCAAGCTTTGGGCAATCCCTTAGGAAATGGCCCATCTCGCCACAGTTATAGCAAAGCCCTCGTGAGAAACGAGCTTGAGCAGGAGTGTCGCCAGCTTGATTTGGTACAGCTGTAGTTGTGCAAACCCTTGCTGTATGACCTATAAGTCCACAAATCTGACATTTGCGGCACTTCACACAAGGGTGATGATGAAGGTTACATTGGTTGCACAAGAGTGCAGTTCCATTGTATGACTTCCTAGCAGGGGGTTGAGCTGGTTGGTTGGGGAAGGCTTGACCATTGTGAGCGACAATGGCGAAGTTCTGAGAAGCCTTTCGCTTCTTTGACTTCTTAGGGGGTTGTTCATCCATGGTCTTTGATTCCTCGATTGGTTTATTGGCTGATGGTGTTGTCACCTGACTAGGTCCTGCCTGTCTTGGTGACTCTTGAGTGGCTTCATCCAGGAGACGATACATGGCAGTAGCTAATTCCACAGTCTTCAGGACTACTTCGCCTATTCGCTGAGCGAATTTGGCTGCTTGCTCAGATATCTGGGCGTCATCGTGATGAAGAGACATTCTTGAAGAAAAAGAAAGGCATAGGGAGAAACAGGTGAAAGATTATTGGACAATCAAAACAGAATGATAACGCATGAAGATTGCGATCATTTGTTTGTTACCTAAGGCAAACAAATGAGACGGTGACTAATCAAAGTAAATGGGTCAAAAATAATGTATCGCGAAGACATGCTCGCCTATAAGTGAACACTCATCCCAAGAATTCCCAGGTAAGCACAACTGGTCTCGCGTCTGATGAGATGTATACGAAGTGCTTGCCTAGCCAGAAAACCCAGAATACAGGCATTCACCCTTCCAGTTTGCACGTGTTCACATTATTTAAAACCCAAAACCTTGACGAAGTTTTGAAAACTCAAAGGGGTTCAAAACCATATAATAGAGAGTTCAAAACCTTACAATAGAGGGTTCAAAACCTAGTAATCAATCATCCTAGAACAGATGATTAGTTTTCAAAGCGGTTTTGAAATTTATGTTCTTGTTGTGGTCGTCGCCTAAGGATAGGTGACGGTATTGTTTTATGACTAAACGCAAGTAAACTCGCGTCAGGGTCCTAAGAAGGTTATAGACTAGGTCAAAGCATTACTAATAACCTAATTCCCTATAACCATTAGCTCTGATACCATCTTTTCTGTCACACCCCGACCACGTGGAACATACAAAACGTGGCGGAAACATCGGGGAGTGTTGTAACAGAATTAATGTTTCACAACCATGGAAATTAAAGTTTCGTTTTATTGATTAAAAGTGTTACAATGTCTTAACAAACAAGGAAATACAACATAATTAACTAGTTTTGCATCTTTTATTGTCACTAAAGCCCAAGTCTGCCTATGTGTATCTTGATCATCGTATGCAACAGCTCCTGAAAAACACATGTGAAAATAGGTACGTCAGCATAAAAATGCCTGTGAGATACATAGGTTTTGTGAAAATAGGTTTCATGACTTATGTTTGAGAAAATGTTTAGTCATGAACCTTGTTATTTGCTTTGTCTTTAAATCATTTGAAAAACGATAAGATCAGATGATAAGTATAAATAAATGTAAGGTTAAATGGATAACCAAGTAAAATGTGTTTGTATAAGATAAGTTGTTTATAAATCAATGTCTTGTGAAAAGTATGTTATTTGTATGAAATGTTCTATGTCTCAAACTGAAATGATTCAAATAACGTGACGACATGTAATACCATACAAACACTTATATATAGGAAGTACCAGCGGCGTATCCACCATGCTTGTATCATATTACACACGCATCGTTACTTAATCACTTAATCAAACCAAACCAAACCAAACCAAACAGTGCTAGAGATCTCGGAATCAAACGGCACCTAATATAGGTAACTATGTTAAATAACCGGACCTAAATCGGAAGACTGGGTAGCATTAGGGTTTGAAAACCAAACGAGTGTGGAGACTCGTGTGATATGGTTTAACAAAGCCTACATACTAAATGAAACTTAACCTAACTGCTTACGACCCATTATGACCCGTTTAGGTAGCTTATGCTACTTTAACGCGTCGTTCGCGTGAAACGCGTTCGGACCGCCTAACTAGTCCTATGACAAGTGTTATATGCCTAAACATGTTACATAATCAGTTATGTGACAAAAGTTTAGGTTACATATGCTTAATTACCAATTATACATGAAAAGGGTATTCTGGTAATTTACCTAAGGCATATAAACTACCTATCATACAACTATTTAAACGATGTGACCATAGGGTATAACCTCGGAAGGTTATTCCCTACCTACTATGGTCACCTAATGTATTTGGTCGGATCCTAATGATCGACCAAACTGGGTCGGGTTCGAAGGTATAGGCGATTTATTAGATCGCCTACCCTACGACCCTAGACAACGTGGTAATCAGTGGGCATAGTCCCAAGGGACTATAACCAACGTGATTACACTCACGTTGCGAAGTTCAAACGAACTTCGCATTGACCATTACTGGTTAACGCTGAAAGTCAAACTGAAAGTCAAACAAAGTTTGACTTTCTGACTCGAAAAGCAGTAAAAATAAGGAAAAGAACGAAAGAATACTTACGAAGGGTCCCCGAATGCTAATCCCGATCCAAGAACTCAGGTATGAAACAATGGTTTCAACTTAGAGCTCTCAAATCAGAATTCTTGTGCAAAATGAGGTTGTGTGGGTTGGGTATTTATAGGAATACCCGAACCGTTAGGATCGTTTCATGGAAAACGTGCCATGATCCAACCCGTACACTTGTCGGAACCTTATGGAAGCTTAAAATGGTTCTTATCATCATGACTAGGCAATTGGGAACATGTGGTGGAGGATCAAACAGCTGCAGCCTGCTGTTTAAAAACTCTGAATCTGGTCAGCAGACCCCTAGCGCACCGCTACACTATAAGTGTAGCGCACCGCTAGGCCCAAGTTTGGCAGATTTACACTTTTGGTCCCTGTTGTGTATTCAGCCCATTTTCGACACGTTTAAGGCCCGTTAACCCCATTTCAAAGCTCTAAAATGAAGTTAAAGTATAGGGAACTTAAAACATGCTCAAAAATATCTCGGATGTCGGTTCGTTTAGCCGTACGAACGCGATGTTCGCTTAATTACGACGGAATGCGCATAAGCGCGAAAAACGATCCAAATGACGCGACGAATGGATTTTTCTTATGGCGAACACTAAAATATAATATAGTCATGCTCACATAAATTTTTGGATGTCCGGATGTATTCAGAACGTAAGTTATGCGTAAAAATGCAAACTTGTGCACTTTTTGACACTTTTAGTCCCTGAATGACCCAAAAGTTTATTTTAGCATACCGAACCCCTCAAAGCCTATTTCTAAGCTATGCAAAGGATATTTATGGCATGTTTAACTTATGGTCATGTTCCGGAAGGTCTGTTACAGTTCAAATTGGCATACTTTCGCAGTTTGTCAACTTTAGTCCCTGTAAGCGATTTAACTTTGATTTCACCACACCAAACCTTCCAAAACTTATGTCTAAGTTATGTCAAGGTTATTTAAGGTATGTTAAGCCTATTTCACTATTCCGGAGTGTTTGTTGGATTAAACTGGTTATATTTACGCATCAGTGCGCGTATAACCTTCCAGAAAGCGATTTAAAGCTTGAAATTGAACAAGAGTTGATATGTGTAAACGATACACATATTTTTACAAATCCCAAGTATGAAATATAATATTTCATTGGTTTGGTATTTGTTTGATGGCCGTGAAGGCACAGGTGTTACAGCATACATTCAAGCCTTGAGACTATCGGATAAACCCTTAACAAGTTAAAGGTTTATCAATTATGTATATCGGATTCTTTCATTCCCTACTTCCAAACAAACCTAGGAAGTCGGGAACGGGATTTGTCAAGTCCTATGGTACCATTACATACTACCGAGCGGAGTGATCAATGTTAATGAATGTATTATTGTCCCGTTAAACATACCAAATGTAATAACCAATATAAGCATGCTATGTGAAAACCATGTACTAAGTATGCTAAGTAAACATACATAGTAGAAATGTTCATGAAATCAATGTGCTAGCATGCTCAGTAAACATACATAGCAGAATTGTGATGTAAATCAACATGTCCATATGCTGAGTAAACATATGCAACAAAAGTGTCTATGAAATCAATGTGCTAGCATGCTCAGTCAACATACATAGCAAAACATAATTGAAATCATAACCCTAGTTTCTCTCTCTAGCCTGGCGATTCTGGTTCCTCATGCAACCCTAGTTCTTGCTTCGTGATCTGCTTTGTATAACAGTCTGTGATTAGTGATTTGATTATTCAATGATCTATAATGAACTTGTTAGCAAAAAAGTGATTGAACATTAATTAGGGTTTTAGTTTTTCGTTCTTTCTTCAATCCCCGCCGTAACTTCTTATTTCGAATCATATTGTATAGTGTTTGTAGGATCGTTTTGTGACCCAAACGAGTCAATCAGAAGAGTTCTTATCAATTCAAGAGGCGGAAACAAATGAATTGACTTGGAAAACAGCTTGTTTCACTTCTAAATGTCTTGTATATTGATTATAACAAGTTTACAGATCAGTAGACACGTCGGCAGCACTTCGGTACCGGAAACAAGAACCTTACAAATGATTTCGCTCGAAGCCTATTTATAAGGAAGCTAATTTCGCTTGAAACTGGCACTGGCCATTTCAAGCAGAATTAACAATGTTAATTTCGCTTGAAAGTGGCAGGTGTCATTTCAAGAGAAATTAACCAAACACACTCAAACCCTATTTTCTCGAACAACGTGCCCTGATCTAACAATTCTAGTACAAGACGAAGTCGACAGACGTATGCACCAACAGACTCCCCCTCGGATGTTGACGAGTCTTCAATGTCGAGTGTTCACAGTCTTCAGTCTTTATTAGTCTTTGGGCTTTTTCTTCCCCCTCGGATGTTAATCTACTAGCAGACTTCCCCTTGAATTGTGCTGGGATCTCTGTCTGGCTTTCACAGGTTCTAGAACGTGATCTGGCTCACATTCCTTCCCACAGGATCAGGACCAATTCCTGGCTATACTGATTCCTGCACAAATCTCTACCCAAAAATAAATTTCACAAATTTAAAATTTTTACAAATTTAAACTTTTTCAAAAGATTCCAACTAAGAAATAGTTTTACAATTTTATCCTTTGATGAACCACTTGTATGCAAAATATTCAAATTTTTCATTTCAAATAAACTTCTTCATTCCAAACAAACTTTCCCAACCTTGTTGTTCATTATGTTTAGCACTTGGAATTTTGAAAATCAGCTTTCCAACCTCAGTTGTCGAAAATCTTTTTGTATTTTTCAAAAATTTATGCTAAAACACTCCGAAAATCTTTTTGGATTTTTGATATAAAGAAATGCAGTAAAGAAATATTTACATACAATATTTTTGTGAGTTTGTGTAAGATGATCATATCAGTTTTTGAGACAAATCACCAACACCGTTAAGCTTTAAACATTTAAGTTCTAAACAATTCACTTAGATTGTCAGTATACTGATCCACTTAAATTCTCACACAAAGTTCAACGGTTTCGAGATACGAGATTAATATTTTAAAGACTTAAACTTATTCGCGTGTCCCACCTCGGAATATGCTCCCGTATCCAGATCCCAATATTCAGTCTTACAGGTGAGTATACCTAGATGATATCTGTAAGGGGTTAAATGCGAGGGCCGTGAGAGCTCAGGTCAGAACTTCCGTTTAGCAGAGAGATGACGGCTTCGACTTTTGGTGGGTCCCCTTTAGAGGATCTTTTTTACAACAGCACATGATTAGCATTTTTCAATGTTTCATCATTTTTTATGCTAAGGGCAGGCTTTATTTCAAGCAAGCGTAAAGTATTCTCCGGGGACTAGGCCATTGCTTCCGCAAAATCAGAAGTCCCGAGATAATACCCCAGATATCACTAAGCATAAAGACCTAGTATCTCAGAAAGAGGGGTCTTTCAAACAAGATTTCCAGGGTTACCCATATATCCGAGAGATGTTCCCCACGATATAAGCAAGTTTGATATTTAGGTTTATATCTCGACACAATCTACTAAATGTGTAAAAACCTACCGACACATCATCAGTGAGACCGTTTATCACTTTTTAACTTTCCAATTCTTTAGCATGTTGTGATCGTCCACTGATATACTATCATTTCCTCTTTTTGACAACAAAACTCATTTTTGATTTTATCATATTTTTTACTTTTTCAAATTTTCTAATGTTTTTGGATTTTCTAAAAATTTCTTACTCCCCCTAAAATTCAAAATCATTTAAGGAAATTTGAAAACAAACTGTACAAGTAAAGTAACAACTGATATCGAATCACTTCAGATCGCCATCCACTTGGCATAAACAATCAGAACTCCCCCTTTCAACAAACTATTTTCCCATTGTGATTTCAAAACACTTAAGTTTGTTTTAACCAAATGTTTTTTCTGAAAAATAAATTTTGTTGATTTTACCACTTGTAAAATCGGGGTTCATCACATTGTTCTTCAAAATACCACTTGTAGGAAAAACAAGTACAATTTAATGTCCTTGATTTACCACTTGTAAGTGAAAACCTTTCTTCAACCACTTATAGGTTCACTTATCAACCATAACCACTTGTAAATCAAAATATAACAATTTAAAGATATCACCTGTAGATTTACCAACCAAACATTTTCATGAATGATGCCGATTCCTGCTCCACGATTACCAACTTGGAAGCTCCAGCAAGTACGGATTTTAGTTAGAAAACGCTGTCACCCAAGCCTGACCAACCTTGGGTGATTTTGGTACACATCTATCCCACCATCTTTTCGATTGATAAAAATCTTTTGCACTTTTAACCTTCCCATCAACCATCTTCCCAAAAATATGTTTAACTTTCCCATTGAAAACCTTTTCAGCATCAAATTCTCCTTTACCAGAAAAGAATTGATCTGAAATTTCAACTTTACCAACTTTCAATTTTAAGTTTTCTTTTGACAATGACAGAAAATTTTCCTCGTTCAACTCTGGAACGTAATTCTCAACCTTTTTCTCAACAAATGAGTCCTCTGATTTTATGGAATCAGATTCATTGTCAGAACTATTCTCAGATTTTACAACCCATCTTTGTTTATTCAAATCGACTTTTCTTTTGTAAAAACATTTTGAAACTTCACCAGTTTCGAAAGTCGAATTTTCAAACATCTTAGATTTCTCAGTTGGTTGTTTCTTTTTATCAACACATTTCTTGTTTGTTTCAAAGTTAGAAGAAACTCCCTGTTTTGAATAAGTGGACTCGTGGCAATACCAAGCAATGTGTCCAGTTTTTTTACACTTAAAACAGGTTCTTCTGTCAACTCTTGGAGCAAATTTCTTCACATTCTTCTTTATTTCAGCAAGAAACTCTTGATTTGATTGTTTCCAGAATGGTTTCTTCTGCTCTTCTTCAGAACTTCCTCCTGCAACAAATTTTGTTTTTGGTTTAGAATTTTTCTCATTTTTATAATTTTCCGAAGAACTAAAACCTAATCCTTTCTTTTTGTAATTACCGTTATGGTTTGGTTTCTTTTGATAACCTGAACCAGAACTGTAACCCTTTTTCTTGTTTAAGCGTTGTTGAAATCTTGAGGTGCAAGGTCTTGTTTTTTAGAAAGATTTTCATTTTTTATTTCAGAAATATTAATTTCTATTAGTTTGAAAATCTTTTTTATCATTTCTGGTTTAACACCTCTTATTGGAAATTCCTCATCGAAATATAATTTTTCCGAATCACTCAAAGTATATGCTACTTTGATAGGTTCATCATTCAAATTATTTTTAGATAACATAAACTCTTTATTGTAAACCCTTTTGACTGGTGAACTCAGACTCTTCTCGGACGAACTTGAACTATCTGACTTAGACTCCGAATTTGACTCTTCATCCATATCCAACACCTGATCGACCACTTTCTTTAACAATACAGACTCATGATCAGTGTCAGACGCTGTGAATGTGACATCAATATTATCTGGTAACTCATCAATGGTTTTAGATTTTAACTTGATGTTGACTGCCTTTTTTAAACGCTCCTCGTTTGGATTTCTGGGGGAATAACTCTCATAGATTGGAGGCGGACACTTGTTATACTTGACACTTTGTTTCTTACCATCATCCTTTTCTTCCGTCTCTTTATCTTTGAAAGCTTCAAGACGTGCAACAGTAGGATAAACTCGATCAATCAAATAATCACATGTTATATAACTCAACAGTAACCTTTTGATTCTTTCACTTTCAATATTTTCAAGTTCCAAATCTTTCTTCAACTTTGCACAATCTTCAATGTACTCATTAATGACCTTCTGCTTTGTCATTAATGTTGAGTTCATCTTTGTCATAGCAACCTCAATTTCTGAATTTGTCTTTTTCAGACCATTCAATGTGTTGTTCAGGACATCATATGATTCATTCACATACTTCACATCAAACAACAAATTCTCTTTCATCTCTTCCAGTTCACAAATCTTTTTGTCTTTTTCCTCACAATGTTTGCAAGGCTCCAAACATTTCAGACAAGGTTTAATGACCTCAACTGTCTTTTCAACCTCGACAATCTTCTCAATTTCAACAATTCTTTCTACCTCGATGACTTTTTCAACTTCGACAATTTTCTCAATTATCTTTTCTACTTCAACAATCTTTTCAACTACTTTTTCTTCATCACCTTCTGTTTTTATCTCACGATCTTCATCTTCAACTTTCTTTGTTGAACTTTCTTCAACTCCAGTTTTCTTTGTTGAAATTTCTGCAACTTCAGTTTTCTCGGCTTCTAGTTTTTCTTTTTCTTCAGCAATTATTTTTGCTTCCAACTCTCTCTTCAATCTAGCATCCTTTTTCTCATTTAGCATCTCAATCTTATCTGCAAAGAACAAATAAAAACTATCTGTCACACCCCCAAAATCCACACGCGGAGTATCACCGCTTGGAGGCATGACTGACCAGGATCAAGTCACTAATCATATTGAACAAGCAATTAATTATTTTTAAAAGTCCAACCAACACAGTTAGTGTCCAAAACAACCATAGTTTAAGTTATGAGCGGAAGCATAATGTTTAAAACCAAAACATAAGTTTAAATGCCCAAAGGTTTAACATGGCACACAACTGTCCATGTCCCACAACGACTCTTCCTTGTGCAAGCTCCAGCTAAGTACCTATTGACCTGCAAAGCATGTAGTAACGAGTCAACAATAATGTTGAGCGGTTCATAGTTGGGTGTTCGTTTTAAGTTGTTCCAAAAACAGTTCCTTTAACTGGCATCCCTGCCGTGGGGGTTACCCCATATATGAAAACGTGATTTGTTTAACCCATTAACTCTGGCAATCCAGCCGTGGGGGCTACCCCATGACAGTTATCTGGCATTTCGGCCGTGGGGGCTACCCCATGTATACACTAGACTCGTTACCATATCGACTGCTGACTAAAGTCATGTTTAAGTGCCCTGAACTGTCAATGTCTATCATCATTGACGTGCCCAGATCCATTAGTTCACGCCCGTCCTCTGCGGCACGGTGTGAGGCTTGTCAGACCTAAATAGCGCTATCTAACTAATGACCCGCTCGCCATTGGCCAGGCGATTAAGTCGATATAAAATAGGAGGGACTTCGTGATAGAGTTTTGGTCTAGTAAAGTTATCTGTCCGTGAGGACGAGGAATTACATTCCTGAACAATTACTGTCCTACCCAAGAAAGGACGAGGAATCCATATTCCTTAACCCCATTCCCAACCCCTGGGAATCTCATGCTTTGTAGAGTGTGACCTCACCTTAGATTGCTCGGTAGGTAAACGAAAGGTCAATCAAGCTTCTAGAGGTCAACCACATCCTAACATGGTTACCATACAAGTCAGGTTTTTGGTTTCAAGTATTGCACATAAGAATCACATGAGCTAGCAGATCAGGAATACACACAGATCATGGCAACCACACAATGCACGTTAACATCGTAGCAGTCAATTTCATAACATCTGATACTTGTACTATCCAAAGGTAAAGCCCAATAACAGGCGGCCCAACATGTTGTGCGGTCGGCACAGCCTTGTGCGACCCACATCATGTTGTGCGATTCAGTAATACACCCGGCCCACATGAACAGAAAACCCAAACATACAAATACGGCCCAATAATTAGCATAACAGTCCAGCACTTATCGGCCCAAACAGACAACACAAGTCTTGTGTGATCCGGGTTGACTTGTGCGATCCGATTGGGTTGTGCGACTGGGTTTGGGCTTTAAGGCCCAACGGTTAAACAAACATCATCATCACTTGTGCGACTGTGGGTGCCTTGTGCGAATGGACTTCTTGTGCGATTGTAACCATAATGTGTGATCGCACAAGTGTGTGCGTGGTGCCAATTAATGCCGTGACTTATTGGCAGTTTGTTACAAGTTTCCATCATATCAAGGCAATCAGTTATATTGTTTCCAATTATGTAAATAATCAATTAACCACTAACAGTTTCCATATCACGCTATCATCGATCAAATCAAGCAATCATCGCGTAATTCATATGAAACCCTAATTAAACATTCAAATCATACAAACCGCCTATCATATACTAGTTCAAACACATCGCACCCAACTAATTCATATTCGGTTCTAGTTACTATCTATATGAGAGCCGGATACATGAGCATCAACATAATCAGTTACATCACCATCAATCTTATGTCATCCCCAAATCACCATGTAAAAC
>JARYGA010015418.1:0-45823 GCA_030545235.1 Helianthus tuberosus | reverse complement strand
GTGACCACTGGTCCAGTACATAGAAAGTCACCTTCCAAAAAAAAACATCTACCTTACCTTTTTAATCATTTTTTATACTCTTGATATATAAAAAAAATACATTATGCGGTTCTTATAATTTACATAAAGTTGGTTTTGTATTAAATACGCACTTATATCGTCTCATCTATTAATTTATGGGGATATCAGTGACACTTAATTCTAAAATACTTTTGATTACCTTAATTTCTTTAAAATTTAAATAAAAGAATGGAATATATTTTAAAATAAGAATGAAATATGTAAAACTTATCAGTTTATCAGCTCTCTTTTTTCACTTTTACGCATGTTTTTTTAAGTTATATTACATTTTATATTCAAATCCACAATAGAGGTCAATGCAATTCCCATTTCACCTTTTGTATTCATGAAAACTCTATTTTCAATACACCCATTATCGTTAAAATTAATCATACAAAATTTATGTTCTCAAATCCTTGGTACACACTACGTCATCAAGTTAACCATATCATTTTATAGTGCACAACTAGGAGACTCCCAATATCTATTATGATGAAGAATGATGATCGATCTATGAAGATAAGATAATTGAGATGTGTAAAGCTTATGATAAAAATTTATCTCATCACACTGTGAGTAACTAACACGGATTTTTGTTTTTAAATTACTATGCTTAAGACTGAAATTCCTTATTCATGGGTTCGTTATTATTTAATTGAAATTGTTAGGCCATTGCATAGATATGCTACACCGATGCTACGAATAAGAAAACTAACAACCGTGTGTATTATACGATATATCACGAGGTGATTAAAAAAGTAACAAAAAACGAGTAATGCATTGTAAATTGTCACCGCCGCCGCGTCGCGTGGGTTTCCTACACAACCCTAAACTATACCAACCTAAGTGATATGTTTCCCGCCGCATCGCGCGGGTAAACGACTAGTATATATATAAAAGGATATCCAAGGGATAGGAATGGTAATTTGTCAATGTGTTGAAAACACCCTCAATGCATAATGTACAACTCTTAAAGCACCAAGAAACACAAATAAATTACCCTTCTACTGGTTCATCTTCAGCCGTCCATTTCTCTCAATTTTCACACGGATCGCGATCTCAGCCGTCCATTTCTCTCAATTTTCACACGGATCACGATCTCAGCCGTCCAGTTCACTTCACACGGATCAACTTTTCTCTCACAACTCACACATCTCACAAAACTATTAGACCTTCTCTCTCGGCGACTCAAGAAAACCATGCAGATCTATCACCAGATCCGTTTCATGAGCAGATCTGTGAGGAAGATTTGATGCTTAAAACAAGTTTTCAACATAGATCTTGTGAGCATTCTTTATTTACAGTTTTTGTTTATCATTTTCCTTGGTTCTTGCTGCTTTTTAGGGTTCTTGGTTTTAGAGATAACGATTTAATCATTTTGTGTGATGGAAAAGTTACAGTGGAGTTTCACCGGTCAACTTCTTTGCCATTTTAGGTAATCTTTTTGATAATTTTTTTCACTTTAACAATGCTTGCATTCAGGTTATCTTATATTAGTGGGGAAGGTGAAGCTACTCTACAGTTGGGTTCTCTACTACATCAGATGCTACACGGGCATCAATTCTCCCTGGTTTATTAAGGGTAATAATACAAAATCTGTAATCCCTGATCGAATACATAAAAAACATACATCAATTTGTTAGAAATTGAGCTAGATCTTTGTAATCCGTGAATCTTATGTTAGATTACTGGTGTTGTATGGGATGAATGTGTAACCCTAGTTCCTATCTTATTTCCCCTGCTTGATATGGTTTTATTCACTTTTAATTTGTTTATTTGTTTGGGTAGGGTGCATTTCGTTATGAGTTTTGTTCCTCTTATCTTACCCCATTTGATTTTAGACAAAGAGTATAATGAAATCAAGACTGTTGTTGTGTTTGGTCTTTGTGTAATTCACATAATTAGTAATTAGTGATTTTCTTTATATTTATTTTAGGGACATCTGCTGCCGTAGCGATCTCATGTTTTTTTAGCCAAGACTTTCAAACTAGATGTATTGTTGGTTAGTTGTGGTATAACACTGTTTCCGTTTTTTTTGGTATATTTGGTGAATTGTTGTGTTAAGTTTGTTGTGGTTTTGAACTTTTATCTACTTTTGCAGCTAACTCCACAGATTCTCCTAAGATTGACGGTTTTTGGTGGGGCTAAGACATCGAGTACAGCTCGAGCAAAGAGAGGGAACCATTCCAACTAGAGTAAGTTTCCTATATATATATATACACACTATATATAATATGCATATTGAAAGGGTAGGATTGGTCATTGCTGTTATGTCTTTGAATAGGTAATTGCTGGAGAAGCAGGGGTTCTTTTTTTCTATATAGCAGGTTCTGAGTTTGAGGAAATGTAAGTATTATTTTCTTTTTTTCGTATATGCACTCTTTGTCTATCAATTTCATTATATATGCTTGTCAATTTTCATCCTTCGGAATCACATTTTCAACTTCAAAACCCTAGAATTTATTGATCGGTAAGTTTGTGAATATTTGTATGCTGGTTGCTTTGGCACCTAATTATTACCATATAATTCAATTCATTCTTCCTTATAAAATACATGTGTCATTCAACTTAACACTTTTGGTACTGTTTTCGCAATGTAGGGGATGATAGGCCGAGCTAGGACAAGAACATGGAAGGCTCTTGCTTTTGGCATTCTTATTATGGATAAGATGGACGTGAGTTGCTGCAACGTCCGGTTCAAAGATACCTCATACCAGTTATTTATGTTAAAAAGTAATTAAGTTGGGTGAAGAAGGATCGTTTACTCAAGAGAACTACAGTTTGACAATTCGTGCCCTTGAAGATGTTTTTGAAAATTACGTGTGCGCAAATAACTCCACTAAGAACCTTATGGAACCTAGAACATCAACTGTTTCAGGTGTTTTTAAGGATCGAAGAGGATAATCAAGGCAGAAACATGTGTACGATAAAAAAAAGAAACCTATGAAGAAAAAGAATTAACATTTGGCAACCTTATATGCAAATTTTACAAATATTCTATATATTTTATATTATTAGATCAGATCAGAACAGGATATTATGACCATTGGAGCCCAAGAAGCTTGTAGTAGCTGGTTTGCTTCTATCTAAATCTTGCATTGCTTTCTTGATGCATAAATTGCGTTATTTGTCAGCGTAAGTTATCCAGAATTTAACGGGTCAAATTGGTAAATAAAAAGTTATAGCGAAAAGGAAATGGGTCAAAGAAGGCCGGGAGAATACAACCTATAAAATGGCTTTATCTAAAGAAAAAAAAAACTGGGTTGAAAGAGGTTAACGTTAACCAACCCTACTTGACCCATTTGACCATACAAATTAATATATCCATATACTGTTTGAAAGAGAAGACTATGATTTTGTTCAGATGGACGTGATAGGAAAGCAACTAGATGTGTTGATGGAAGTCAATCAGATTGGTGATGTCACAAAGTCAATCGGAAGTACTACGATCGTGACGTCGACTGTTTCTTCTTAGTCGGCCTCGGTTAGCATGAACTCTTTTAACTCACTGTAAGTATAACAAAACCCTAACCTTTTTAATAAACCGCTCAACATAAAGCAAGTTTTTTTTAGGTTTTTATTGTTAATATTGCAAAATTTGTTACACGAATGATAAGACCTTGAGTTCGTTTGATTATAACCTGGATATGAATATGTTTTGTTCTTTATTGAGTAATTCATTAGAATGCGAAAATTATGATGATGGTTTTGAGCCTTTAGTTGGATATTCTACTATCTGCATTGTAAAGTGGTGTAGTTTTGAGAGAAAAAAGTAGAAGAGAATCCAGCTGAATCATCTTATCTAGTTATTTGATGTATCACTGTTTTTAGTGAGACTGTAAAAAAATTTCAGACCTCTTTTTTGGATTCAATTTGAATTAATGATTTGGTGTGTTAGTTGTGTTTTCAGGTGGATTTAATAACAGTATGTTTGAAGGTTTAAGATTATAGTTTAAGTAATAATATTAATATATTATATATGGATCAAAGTTGGTAGTTGGCACCTCTACTTGTTTATATTGATGCTTTTTTTGAATTTATATTTTTCTAAAGTAATATTCAGTTTAAGTTTATTTCACGTTGGAGAAGAAAACCTTTTTTTTTCTTTAGTAACTTCATCTTGAAGCAATTGGATATTTGACAAAGCTCTAGGAGTCTATATTATCATTAAATTTTGTAGTACCATTGCAGATTATTTGTTTCCGTCTTTTTATAAATACTTAAACGGGTTGATGGATCAAACCTTTTTTAATACGGGTCAATTGAACCCGACCTATTTTTAATAAGAATCAACCCAAACCCAAACCCAACCCCTTTATCTAAAAGAGTCTTGTTAGTTGACCCAAAACCTGTTAGGGAATGAGTGAGGATGTGAACCATTCATGCATTGTGAATGTTGTAGGTTGAAAGTTGTTTAAATGTTCGGGATTAGTTTACCACATTGTATTTTGTTCTATATGATAGGGAATGAGTGAGGATGTGAGCCTCAACAAGTTCTTTGATGGGAAGTCACTATTGTGAAATCTTGATTTGCTTGATGAATGATGGATTTTATCGAAGGTACAAAAGGTTATGCATCAGGTACAAGCATTGTTTTATTTTCACTTAGAATGGACTGTTTGTTGGAACAAAAAACATGTTGACTTCTTGGTCACTGGTAACCAACAGTTAACAAGCATGAAGTTCTCAGCGGATCCTTTGATTATACATTAGTGTGACGATGTATCTTGCCAAAGATCTTATGTAAATTGCATTTGTATTTTAATTCATAAAATGATTTGATTGGTTGTAAATGGTTTCAGTAGTGACACATGAATGAGCTTGTTTTTCATCAATATGTAATCATCAGCACCCATTTACCTTTTAGTTTCACAAAATCATATACTAATCACTTCACACAATGTATTAAAATTATCCACATGTTATTGGTTGATTTTCTTGTTATATTGCAAAGAGAAGGAAGGGTTCCTTACTCTGTTGCTGGTGATATCGAAAGGTTGTCATGGGACCATATGATTAGAATATCGTTACAACAGTAATTTAACTTTTATATAAAAAGTTAAAACATATGAAATATGGCTTAGTCTGAATACACTTTGGGTTACTTCTGGCCCTTTTTTTTAGATTGGGTCAAAAGTTCCCAACTCTATTAGTTGGCTTGTGACATCTGTTAGCTCTTCAAATTGGTACATTTATTAAAAAAAAAACAAAACTATTAAAAAAACCAAATACTAGACATGATGGTAATCTCACAATTCATTTAACAAATTTAAATCGTGTTAATCAATTCTTTAAAAATCGTATTTGAAAAACTAATATTCTCAAGTTAATTAACATTTACAAATTGTGTAAAAAGTTTCTCTTAAATTAATTTATAATTTGCTGTAACAAAAACTGAGTGTAAGCTAGAATCACGAACAATCTCAAAGTACATTGTGAGGGTAAGATTGTCAAATAAGTAGACCAATGTTGTAATGAGTAGGTGAACAACCAAAAATATTTGGCTCCTGTGTCAATAATGTAATCCAACAAATCCATGCAATACATGAGAAATTAGTCCACACACCCAATGCAAGTAATTGATACACATCTTAAATTATGACTAATATTTTCTTAATCGTGCGTTCAAGGTTAAATTATTATTTAATTGAGATCATATGTAAAGCTCATCTCATATATAGACCACATTGATGTTAAGAAAAAAAAAGTGATAGATGTACTATACAATAAATCGTGAGATAATTGATAAACTAACAAAAAAACGAGTGCCAACATATCACGAATAAGAAAACTAACTTAAGTACTATACAATATATCACGGGACGACTGATAAACAAACGATAAACGAGTATAGTATTGTAAATCGCCACCCCCGCCGCATCGCGCATGTAAATGACTAGTTTCTATATATATATATATATATATATAAACGGGATCAGGAGAAAATGCCCTAAAGTGTGAGAACGCATCCTAATTGAACACGTGGCACGGGATATGATCAGGGTGTGAGGAGCTTTTTTGTATTTTCAATGTCACACCCCAACCGATGGCGGAATCATCGGGGCGCGGCGCTGAGTGAAATGATTGTCCATGAGTATCCATAACAACTATTAATTACCAGATACTTAAAACGTCATGTCCCATACTATAACATATCCAAATAAAACAGTTATTACAAATAATTGTCTCACAAACAAATACTGATCCGACAACTCAGATTTCAAAATTGACAATTTGTTTGTTTGTTTCTAGACTCTTTCCTAGCCTCGATTTCATCACACAGCAAACCAAGCATCCTAGCATCTTAAGCACCTGCCGCATACGTTAAAGGAAAAGTCAATACACATAGTGTAAGGGTGAGCATACAAGTTTGATAGTATAATAGGGTTCGAAATCGTTTACGCATAACCAGCACGTACAACGTGTGATGTGAAGCACGTAAGTTATCGACAAGATCCTATCAATACCAATGACTGCGGGTCGATTGCGTAAGGCAGTTCGCAACACATATTCACCACTGCGAATCATGTGAGTAATGGTCCTTAACAACCCCTGAGTGAACAGGTGCTGAGTCCAAACTATAGTACTATCGTTGCTAAGGCAGGTAGACATCAATCTATGTGTAAACATAACAAACAAGCATTCATCGAGTCACGTATAACATGAAGTAGCGGTTAGCGTTAAAGTATTGCGTAGTGTGTTTGATGTGATTTAGAATAAGTAACGTATGTAACACCCAAAAGTGCATAAAGCAAAAAGGGTTCGAGTATACTCACAGATTGTGCTTAACAAGTAAACACTATCTTGGATTGAAGGGAGCGCTGGAAGAGATTAGCCTGAACAGTTAACGATAGCATAAACTTTAAGCGGCGCGTAAAAATGGTGCAAGAGTGGTAAGTGTCGGATGGTAATCCGATCGGATGGCTATCCGATCGAATGGCCAGTCGATCGGATGTCAATCCGTTCGGATGGTCATCCGATCGGATGGCCATTCGATTGGATTGACACCTCGTTTGGTGAGGATGTGTTTGTGTATGATGGTTTGTCTTTTGAAGTTTTCGTTGTAGCATTTTGAAAACAGAGAAGTATCTCTACCCTTCAGGTCGGTCGATCGGACAGCGGTTCGATCGAACGGCGATCCGTTTGGTGAGACATTCTCAGAGAACAAGTTCACAGCAGTGTTGTCATCCAATCGGATGGTCTACCGATCGGGTGACAATCTGCTAGAACTGATAGTGCATTGAACACGCTGAAAATTTTTTAATTGTTGAAGTTCCAAACATCTCATGCTCGGGTAGTCGTTCGATCGGATGGCTATCCGATCGGACGGTAACCCGTTCAACGTTTAGTCCTTTGATCAAAATTAAGGTTTAAATGTGGGACCAAGGTGCAAGCTGATCGGATGGTTGTCCGATCGGATGGCAATCCGATCGGACGGCAATCCGTCCCAACGGCTGATCGTCTTGACACTTGGTTGTTTCGATCATTTTGCAGTTTTGATCGAGACGGTGTGATAACGTGCTAAGCAACAGAAACCTCGCCAAGACCCTAGTGACCCGTCCGAACAGGAATCACCAAAATCCAACCCGTTCAATGGTTCATGACGGTTGTTCATGTTTAACCCGGAATCGGTTGTCTCTTTGGTAGAATCCAAATCTTGAACCAACACATCACTCTGAAGGAGTAGAAGATCAGAACAAGCTCCGATTTTATCGGTTTTGAATGCATTGAGTGTAAAAGAGTTGAAAGAAAGTTTGAAACCATCTTTCAATCCTTTTCACCATGAATATGTTCAGATCTATGCAAGATCTTTGTTCATTCATGTGGAAATCGTCTAGATCTAAGTTGTTATTGGTGGATTGTAGTCGAAAAATGAAGTTCATAAGAACACCATGATGACATCATCCTAGAACACCTCAAATCCACTGATTTCACAGTTAAAAGTTGAGATTTAAAAAAGAGAATGATGAAGAAGTGTGTGTAGATCATAGAAGTATAAGATTTAGGTTGAAAACTTATAAGAATCGCGAGAAATCGAGAGAAATAGAGTTTGAGTGCGGCTGGGTCGAGTAGAGAGCTGTCACATCAAGTGATGTGACAAGTGGGGGTATTTATAGGGTTTCTGTCACGGCCCCCGACCCCTCCCTGGGAGCGGGAGCCGTGAACCAGTCAGGTGGTACCGATGTTTATTAATTACGCAGCGGAAAATTTTTCATCAGGATCGTAGTTAGGAAATAATTTCAGAGTTTGTAAAACACCAAACTTTTAATATTAAACAAATGGGCTAAAACCCATATTTCATTCAATTGTTTTTATAGGGATAAACCCAAATAAATAAAACATAATTTCTTATTTTATTCAGGTATTTTTAGCCACTCTATTTAAGCCTTCAGTGCTCCATAGCTGGCTTCTACTATCTTTATAGCAAGTTACCTGAAACGTGTTTTGAAAACATTTTATCAGTAATAAATACTGGTGAGTTCATTCCATTTTTATAAAATATATTGTTATACTTTACAACATCAAGGTTTTTATATTTATTTATATTTACCCAACTCAATCATTATTTGTCACATGGTGGTAGTTCCGATGTGACAGTGGTCATATCACTCATTGGCTCACTTTCGTCCAATAATGAATTTATCAAGTAATAGATATAGTATATCTTACTATTATATTGGTCACTAGGCGATTCCTATGACGGTGGTCAAATCACTGTTGATCATTCTTTCAACTAGTGACTCGGGTCATATTACTGTTGATCATTCTCTCAACTAGTAATTGTGGTCATATCACTGTTGATCATTCTTTCAACTAGTGACTCGGGTCATATTACTGTTGATCATTCTCTCAACTAGTAACTTTGGTCATAACACTGTTGATCATTCTCTCAACTAGTGCCTTTGGTCATGTCACTGTTGATCATTCTATCAACTAGTGACTCTAGTCATATCACTGTTGATCATTCTCTCAACTAGTGACTCTGGCCTTAGTAGTGTCCCGTGAAATTACTTTGTCAAATATATTTTCTATGGCACAAAATTACTTAGCCCAAAAAATGTAATATATCATTTTCTGTCAAACTACTATAGCTTATCAAATATAATATATTAATTAAATAATTGTAATATTATTATTTAATATATTAACGTGACTAAGACTAAAAATATAATCTTAGTATAGTATAATATATTATATTTGACTATTTTATTATGGTATACATTTATAGACTAAACATTATTTTTTAATATAAATAGTAATTTTAGGGTTATTAAATATATTTTCTTTAATATATATTTTAATAATGATTAATAAAACTCTATTTTAGGTACACACCATTTAGATTTATTTCAAACATACATTAAATTTATTAATGATTTAATGTTAAAATAATATTAGTTATAGGCTATGGCTACTGGGGCACAATTCCCCCTGTGATTTTGGTCATGCTACTATTGGCTAACTTTTTGGCCAATAGTAACGAGGGTCAAGTAATGTATAAAACCCTACATAGTGGCAACTATTGCATAATACAAAAACTTAATCACTGTAAGTATAACTGATAAACATTTAGGATTTTGGAAAGCATTTTTAAATATAATTATATCACAAAAAGGTGATAAAACGGTGAGAAAGGAGAATGGACTCACTTTGTAACTTTAGGGTTCAACTAGAAAGCCTCCTGTTAGAATCTTGGGTATAACTTCTGAGCTATTTAAAAAACATATAATGCACTCGTGTTAAGTATAGTACCCCTAATTCAACCTTATCCCTATGTCACGAGACCGAACTCTAACGAACTTAGTCGGGCAGAGCCTTGACATGCGTTATGGGGCTCCAGATCAATCGGAAAGGGTAGCGGTGATCGGAAGTTAAAACATTTAAAACGGGGCAGGGCTTTATTATTATTATAAATAAAAAATAAACAATATTGAATTTTTTTAGATAGTGGGAGAAAGTTTGGCGAGACAGAAGAAGAATCGAGTAGTTTTGGATGCTTAAACTTCTGCTCCTATTTATATCAATCTTAGACTTGGAGGCCATGCCTCATAGGGACACTTGCCTTCATTTCAAAAGCCAACACTACATGATTCATTCATTTGTTTAGTTTTAAATTTGATTATTTTACTATTTTTTTTTACACGTACACATCCCTAACAATTCAAATAATATTATTATTTTATTATTATATATATTATAATTAATTTAACTGCTTAACTTATTTGGCGTTTATAACTTCTAAAATATGACGTTTTATAAAACAACGAATATGTCATTAGAACGAGAATATTGGTGTCTACATTTTGACCCAAGTTTCATTAAAAACGGAGTATGTTCAACTATATTGTATTTTTTTAATTAAAATATTAAACGGTTTCTAGGCCAGTCTAGGTACTTCATATTTCTAACAGTCAACTTACCCAAAATCTACCTGTCTAATAATATAAGTTTTTATATACTTTTATTTTAATAGAAAGGTCACCCATATACAGGCCAATTAATTAGTATAACATTACAACCAACTATATATAAAATAGTTTTTAAAATTATTTGGGAAGAATAATTATATTAAAAATAAACTAGTTACTAGTGGTTAAATAAATTTAAATAATCTATAATACTTATATGATAAAAAAATGGATATGTTACAGTTTCCCAAAAAGGAAAGTGCCTAAGGTCGAGTGGGTCACTGATCAGATGGTTGTCCGATCGGATGGCAATCCGATCGGTTGACCATCCGATCGAGCAGTCCCTCGATCGAGTGGTTCCGACGCAAAAAACAATGACTCGGGTCGTTCCTAAAGCTCGCCAAATCCCCAGTAACGGCGCCAAAAACTTGACGTGTGCGCGACTACACATATTTTTATAATGAAATTACACACGATTTGGTTTTAAATTTATAAAAGTGATTTATACTTCTACATCAAAACACACACGAAAGAGGCAAGCATACCCCGTCATATATGTAGTAAAGTATCGGTAAGAACCAAGTATCGATCCAAGGAAATGGGCGGAGGAATAATACTAGACCTTTATCATTAAATTAACGGAAGAAAGATAAGTTTTGTGACTTTCTAAAAACCAAAGTAAGCATAAACCAATACTTAATAAAACATAGTAAATATCAAATAAGAAAATAGATAAGTAGCCTTGCTTTATACACAACCACAACATGCAAACTAAGTCGGTTTTGGCACTAGAAACATTCGATCAATTCTTCATTTTCAAGACAATTAGTATCTATTTCGAGAATCCTAACATGACAATCAATCGGAAAGCTAAAACGATAAACACACTTTAACCACCTAAAATTGTTCTTTAACGTGCAATTGATAAATGTCTATGAAAATCTCTTAAAAATAAGTTAGTCATCCGTTAGGCATTTTCTAACCTCACTTAAACAAGGAAAGTGACATCGATAAACACAATGCAACCACCGAGACAAGCATAAACTAGATTAAATCACAACCGAGTTCATTTTACAAATCTTACACATAAATTCACCAAGATAGCAATTTTGGCCTAAACCACTAACTAAGCTAACAAATCATGGCAAGAATTCATAACAACACCATTTAACCCGTTAAGGTCCTTACGTGACGGAAAGATTTATTGATTAACAATAATTACATTTTATTAAATCATTAACCATTTCTAGTATCATGATGCACACATTTTAACCAAGCTAAACTAGTTAACCAAGTTTAAAGTTTACTAATACAAGATTAATTAAGCTTCATTTTTCAATTATCTTAACTAACCATACATTAATCATCCAACACAATTACTTATAATCAAGAAATCAACAACAATAACAAGGTTGCAAACTAATCATTAAAGATTAACATAGAAAATACTTCCAAGTGTCATTACAAACAAAGTTAACATACTAATGGTTACAATTAAGCAAGGGATTGTTGTGTTTTTTCCCAAAGGATACAATAATACATAAACATTAATCTAAATGCTTGAAAGATTAACAAAATTATGGAAAGATTAGAAAACCAAACCATAAACAAGCACTAGATTAAGAATCCGGATAGTAATGGAGCTAAACGACACAATGTGGCTTGAATCCGGGTCAAAAGCAAAGCCTCCGGAGACTGTAAAATCGCCTGTGAAGCTCCCAAAATTCCAGAGTTACGAGCAGAATGCTTCTGCATGTTTTTTATATTATTTCGGTCTCGTACGGTCGTGCACTTTATTGGCACGACCGTTCAGTTTATGCATTATTGGAGTTACTGTACACCATACCGCATGACATCATCTTATCTTGACCGTATTCGATCCCGCACGACCGTTCCATAGGCGGCACGATCGTGCGTCTCCGGTTAAGGGTTGCACGTGCAGCTGCACTGGTGGTCCAGTTACGGGCTGGCTTGGTCATCGAGGTTGCACGGTCGTTCGTTTAGTGGCAGGGTCGTGCATTGCCGAGAAAGGCTTGCACTCCGGATTGCACAGTCGTTCATCGCCGGGTTGAGCGATGTTGTCGGATATGCACGGTCGTTCCATCAGTCGCACGATCGTGCCAAATGCCCAGGTCAGAATCTTCACAGAATGTTCGCAGCTTTGTCGTTTCGTCCGGAAAGTCCTCATTTTCACTATCATCTTATCTGGCATGCTGTTTTAGGCCTGTAAACAAAAGTATACATGATTAAGTATCCGAATGACGGTTTTACGGCCGAAAAAGCATAAAATGGGGGACTAAAATATGTGTAAATTGGTGAATATCAAATCTCCCCACACTTAAACCTTGCTTGTCCTCAAGCAAGCTAAACTAAATTGCAATAAAAACTAGAATCTAACAAGAACGAGTATTTACAAACTATTTATTGAAACAACTACAAACGGTTAGCCGGTTTTTCAAAAGACAACATCAAATGAATCAAACCAAACAAGCATATGCAAATATATGTGGATAACCAAAAAGCCGTGACTTCACTTTCAATTGACTTAACATGCTAAACTTCACACAACTCACAATGTTCACACACACTCGGTTTTATTTGTGAAACATACATAAAATGTGTATGTGCATACACTCAATGCCTCGTCAACGAAATGTGTAATATCATAAGCTTGTCATAAGATCTCGTCTCCACCAACTAACATGCGAAAAAAGTATAAATCAAGAGGACTTTACGGGGTGTAACGTTAGGCTTGGGCGAAGGGTATGGAAATGGATATTTAAAGTGGCGAAATGGTTAAAACTCGGTAATATGTTTAACAAGCGCAATACAATAAAACTATACATACATACGCCTTAAAAAGGCGAAAAATTGCTCGATTTTTGTCGACTTCACCCTATTTTAGGGTGTTTTATTTTCTGTTTTTTTTTTTTTTTGCAAACTAATGAATTTGTACAATAAACAATAACAAGCGCTAGTTAAACGATGCTTTTGACCGAGTTTCAACACTAAAAGGTTTAAAACATAAAAAGGCTAAATTTGGCAAAGTGGGCGATAATGTTGGGTAAACAAAGGTAAACGGGAAGGCTCGACTTGGTTAATCCTAAAGGGTAATGTAAGGTTTACGGGAAACACAACACAAAGAACAGGGATAACACAAAGGGTTTTCTAAGTGCCTCTATCACTTCTACACAATTTCGCAAGTTCATGGTCATAACAAGCATGCTAGTGACAAGTTCTAAATTACACATGACATCCGGCTCACTCCTACTCCGAAATGAACAAATATATAAAAATTTTAAGGCTCGAATATGCTCACATAGCGGAAGGAATGGGTAAAAGTGTGAAAACTATCATGCAAGTCTTTCTTTGTTTGTTACGCTTTCCGGTTTTCTTTTTCAAAATTTATTTTGCTTGTCGAGTTTTTATCATGTCCGAAGCTTTCTAAAACACAACCAACCGGTTTATTTGCTAAAATATATACAAAATACTGCACCGGTTTATTTGCTAAAATATATACAAAATACTGATATTTTTGGATGATTTTTCTGATTTTTTTTTTTGCTGAAAAGAAACAGAAAATTATTTTAAATGGGCTGAAAATTTTATAAAAATTCAAAAATGGGCCCGAAATTTTATAAAAATTACAACAATAAAAATAATCGAATCGGCTAATGTAAAAATGATTTTTCAAAGCCGAAAATTCAAAGAATAAATGGATAAATAAATCCGGAATCGAACAAATAAACGGGACAAAAATTTACTAGTGTACAAAAATAGACTTGGAAAACGAATAAATCAAATTAAAACAAGAAATATTAACAAATAAATAAACAAATAAATAATCACGAAAATATTCACAAATATTAACAAGTATATACACCGATAAAACAATGACTCGGGTCGTTCCTAAAGCTCGCCAAATCCCCGGCAACGGCGCCAAAAACTTGACGTGTGCGCGACTACACATATTTTTATAATGAAATTACACACGATTTGGTTTTAAATTTATAAAAGTGATTTATACTTCTACATCAAAACACACACGAAAGAGGCAAGTATACCCCGTCATATATGTAGTAAAGTATCGGTAAGAACCAAGTATTGATCCAAGGAAATGGGCGGAGGAATAATACTAGACCTTTATCATTAAATTAACGGAAGAAAGATAAGTTTTGGTGACTTTCTAAAAACTAAAGTAAGCATAAACCAATACTTAATAAAACATAGTAAATATCAAATAAGAAAATAGATAAGTAGCCTTGCTTTATACACAACCACAGCATGCAAACTAAGTCGGTTTTGGCACTAGAAACATTCGATCAATTCTTCATTTTCAAGGACAATTAGTAATCTATTTCGAGAATCCTAACATGAAAATCATTCGGAAAGCTAAAACGATAAACACACTTTAACCACCTAAAATTGTTCTTTAACGTGCAATTGATAAATGTCTATGAAAATCTCTTAAAAATAAGTTAGTCATCTGTTAGGCATTTTCCTAACCTCACTTAAACAAGGAAAGTGACATCTATAAACACAATGCAACCCACGAGACAAGCATAAACTAGATTAAATCACAACCGAGTTCATTTACAAATCTTGCACATAAATTCACCAAGATAGCAATTTTGGCCTAAACCACTAACTAAGCTAACAAATCATGGCAAGAATTCATAACAACACCAGTTAACCCGTTAAGGTCCTTACGTGACGGAAAGATTTCTTGATTAACAATAATTACATTTTATTAAATCATTAACCATTTCTAGTATCATGATGCACACATTTAACCAAGCTAAACTAGTTAACCAAGTTAAAGTTTACTAATACAAGATTAATTAAGCTTCATTTTTCAATTATCTCAAACTAACCATACATTAATCATCCAACACAATTACTTATAATCAAGAAATCAACAACAATAACAAGGTTGCAAACTAATCATTAAGATTAACATAGAAAATACTTCCAAGTGTCATTACCAACAAAGTTAACATACTAATGGTTACAATTAAGCAAGGGATTGTTGTGTTTTTTCCCAAAGGCTACAATAATACATAAACATTAATCTAAATGCTTGAAAGATTAAAAAAATTATGGAAAAGATTAGAAAACAAACCATAAACAAGCACTAGATTAAGAATCCGGATTAGTAATGGAGCTAAACGGCACAATGTGGCTTGAATCCGGGTAAAAAGCAAAGCCTCCGGAGCCTGTAAAATCGCCTGTGAAGCTCCCAAATTCCAGAGTTACGAGCAGAATGTTTCTGCATGTTTTTTTATATAATTTCGGTCTCGCACGGTCGTGCACTTTATTGGCACGACTGTTCACTTTATGCATTATTGGAGTTACTGTGCACCATACCGCATGACATCATCTTATCTTGACCGTCTTCGATCCCGCACGGACCGTTCCCATAGGCGGCACGATCGTGCGTCTCTGATGCGTGCGAAGTGTTACTTATTTTAGGTGTATATTTTAAGCCCTTTTTAACACTTATTTTAGCCAAGTTTTAAATTATAAAACACGATATTTCACTAACACTAACACACATATGGGCAAGTGCACCCATCGTTGAGTGTAGTATAGCGTTGTAAGATACCGAGGTCGTCCAAGGGACACAAGAGCTTTTAGTACCGGTTTATCCTCAACGCTAACCGAAATAAAAGTTTAGAAAAATGTTTAAACTAAGAAAATTAAAAACTAACTAAAATGCTGAAAATAAAAATAAAAGAAAAACAGATAGACAAGATGAATCACTTGGTTCCGACTCGTATCTAGTATAACCTTTGATTATTCCCGCACTTTTGCACATAATTAAGAGATTATCTTAGGTATTGTAGTAGGCCCCTCTTTTGAAGGTGACGTTACCCTCACCCCAGTAGTTTTGAGTCAGCAGGGATACAATCCTAAAAGGGTGGATTATTGGAAGATAATGAATTAAGTTATTAATGCAGTATTGTGGTAGGCCCCGCTTTTGGCGGTGACGTTACCCTCGGCTAAGTAGTCTGAGTCAGCAGGGATACAGTCCTAAATAGCCGGTTATAGTATTAATAGTAGTTAACTTATGAGGGGATCAAAGAGTTTGGACCCCCGCGATCCAATACCGTGAAGCATTGAAGGAGGTCCTACTAAATTTGACCCAGGTCCATTGCAGGACCTCTAAACGCTGAACAATGGCAAGACCTTTACCAAACCATTCCTTAACCCCGACCAGGTAGCCAACATACTCCATATAGACGTGGAGATATGAATGGTGAAAATCCTTTATTTTATATAGACAGTAAAATCATGCCAAGACACCACGGACAAATGATAAGGAAAGATCACCTTCAACATAAGTAACTAGTTATTAAAGTCATTAATACAAAACCAAATAAAAAGTGCAAAAGATTAGAAATAAAAAGTATTATACTAGACACTTTGTCTTCACCAAGTGATGTAAGAGACTTAGGCAAACATGGCCTTGATGTCAAGAACTCTTACGATCAATCTTGGATCCCGAGACGACTCACACACTCTACGATGGACAATGGATGATGGTGGTGGATGATGGTGTTGTGATGGTGGTGGTGGTGGATGAAGTGTGAGAGAAGGTGATGTGCCCAAGGGATGGTTTGAGCTTGAGCCAAGCACTCTATTTATAGCCTGTACAGAAGCTGGACACGCCCCCGTGTCCACCCTTTTCTCTTTCTTCATTAATACAGTTTGTCTTTATTAGCTCCACACGCCCCGTGTCCGCTGGGCACGCCCCCGTGTCCGTCTGACACTCTCTCTCTTTCATTAATTGTAATTCGCAATTACAATTAATGCGCCCGCTGTACTTTCGCCACGCCCCCGTGTCCGCTGGGCACGGCCCCGTGGTGGGCAATAGAAGCTTCTATAGGTTTTGTCTTTTGTGCCAGGCTGACCATCCTGGACACTGCCCCGTGCTCGCTGGAGCACGGCCCCGTGTTGAGCTGGACACGCCCCGTGTCGAGCTGGGCAGCCCCGTGTCGAGCTGGGCACAACCCATGCTCAGCTTTCTTCTTGTTTTTGCTTTGGGAGATGCTTTCGAGGGGTCGGGCATGTCACGTCTTGTTCCTTTTCTTGTATTTATGTTAGATTTTTATGTCTTTTTTGCTTCTTTTGTTAATTGAGCTCATTTAATCCTGAAAATACAAAAGGAAGACAAAAGCACACTTTTTCCAACATTATTACTAGAAAAGGGTTAGTTTTATGCTCGATTGATGAAATTTATAGGTTACATTTTGAACACATCAGTCTCCGGTTAAGGGTTGCACGGGCAGCTGCACTGGTGGTGCAGTCCGGGCTGGCTTGGTCATCGAGGTTGCACGGTCGTTCGTTTAGTGGCCAGGGGTCGTCGGCATTGCCGAGAAAGGCTTGCACTCCGGATTGCACAGTCGTTCATCGCCGGGCTTGAGCTATGTTGTCGGATATGCACGGTCGTTCCATCAGTCGCACGACCGTGCCAAATGCCCAGGTCAGAGATCTTCACGAATGTTCGCAGCTTTGTCGTTTCGTTCGGAAAGTCCTCGTTTTCACTATCATCTTGTCTGGCATGCTGTTTTAAGCCTGTAAACAAAAGTATACATGATTAAGTATCCGAATGACGGTTTTATGGCCGAAAACGCATAAAATGGGGATAAAATGGGGGACTAAAATATGTATAAATTGGTGAATATCAACATAATTGTATTAAGACTGTTTAAGATAATGAATCAACAGAAATTAAAATCCGTACATCAGGTGTGAAAATGAGATTAGCGCAAGCTTCAAATTAAAGAAAACGCCACCACAAGGTGTCGTAACCAATTAAATGATTCAATGAAAGTGAAGACCAAACAAGTCTGTTATGGTTTTGAACAGATGAAGTGCTTGACATGATGAATTTATTTAATAAGTTTTATTTGTACCAGGGTCAAATAATAACTTAACTTAGATATTACATATCAGCGATTACGTCTGGAATCATTTCTGCTTCTTGCCTAGTAAGTATGAATGCTCGCGCGTTCTTCTTAGCTCCGTCTGTTGTTCTGGCCTTGTTGTCGGGTGCTTTGGTTAGTTTTGGGCAATATGGTTTGATGTGTCCCGTTTCTCCGCAATTGAAACAAATATTAGTTTTCCTTCTACACTCTTTCTCTATATGCCCGGTCATCTTGCAGAAGTTACAGTAGAGTGTTCTCCTAAAACGGCATCTTCCTGAATGCTTTTGGTTACAGCTTCTGCAGGTAGGTTGCTCCAATGACAGTTCAGTTCCTTTCTTCTTAAATTCTTGAGAAATTTTCTGGGCTAACTCTTTCTTCTTGTTTTCTTCTCTTGTGCGGATTAGTCCATCTGTCAGGATGTTAGCTAGTTCAACTGCTTCTTCAATAGTCTGTGGTCTAGCGGCCTTGACTATGTCTCGGATTTCGCTCACTAATCCCCAAATATAACGAGAAATTAGTACGGGTTCTGGCGAAGCCAGAGTTGGTACCATTTTTTTGCGTATTCGAAGAACGTTGTCGTATATTCACGATAATTCACACCTATAATTTTATGATTTAGGAACTCGTTAGCCATTCGTTCCTTTTCATAAGGGGGACAAAATTTCCTTTCTGCCATTTCCTTGAATTTTTCCCAGTTTATGGCATAAGCCATGTCACTTCCTTTTACTTGAAGAATTGTATTCCACCATTCTAAGGCTTCTTCTTTAAAGAGGTTGGAAACATACATCACCTTATCTTCTTCGGCACATTTGCTGATCTTAAGAACAACCTCTGTCTTTTCCAACCATCGCAGAGCAGCCGTGGCTCATTCACTGCCTGCGAACTCAGTTGGTTTACAAGCTAGAAATTCTTTGTAGGTACACCCGAGAGGTTCACCAAAAAGCCGTGACTTCACTTTCAATTGACTTAACAGCTTTAATTATTAAAGGTAAAGCATTAGCTATCCCTTGGGCTATTAGATTTTCTATATCATTTTTATCCAAAGGATTTTCATTATTAGCAGGAACTTCTGGATTATGTGATACTTCATTCGACATCTGAATGGAAAACATTTTCAATTATTAATATCACAGAATAATTAAAACAAAACAATATTTTCAAGAATCATATGTGCAGATATATATTATACCCTTGTACATTTACCAACTTAGGTTATGTCTCATTTGTTTAAAAGTTGCACCCTTTAGTTTTGTAAACATAAATTAACAAAGATTTTATTTTCCGTAGAGTATATAAAGGGATGATCAATTGAAAATAACAACTAATATATTATTTAAAAATACATAACATAACTTTTTGGACATATAACACAATACGTCAGATTGTTTTTGGTTAATTCATAACCATACCTGAGCCATAAAAAAATAGTTTAAAACAAACTTAACTAACCATATGCTCGATCGTTTTCGCCAAGATTCCTTTTTTTTTTTCATCCTTTGCAAAACATTCTAAATATGTTCAAAAATGGTGATATTATCATATTATTTAATAACTAAAACAATTTTAAATGTAGTGATTTAGTAATTTTTTTTTGACTCTCGATATGTTTACCAAGTCCAACTTATTTCACTTATGAAAATCAGTTATAATCTATATTCATCTAAAGAGAAAAAAAAATTATTAAACTATTTTCTATTGATTAAAAGGACATTGCATAAAACAAAATATTAAAATGCATTTATCATGATAAAAAAATAAAAAGGCAATTAGGTAAGCACAGAGTCCCACTAAGCTCAATATCTGGAGCACTAAGATCTCGTGACATGAAAACCGTCAATCAGATATTTGACCAAGATTAAAGACGACAGATCTTCATCAAGCAAGAACGTTTATATATATAACTACATTATATATATATAAGTTAATATAATGTGTAGTTAATTCCTATTCGTATATTTAGATGTTATACAAATGGACCTTAAAGGTACATATCTAGATAATAAAGGCACATATTTAAATGTAACACTTAAATTGGTTAAATGCATTTATATTAAATAATTAGAACTGCTTCATCTATATGTGTTATATAGATGTATACACAGGTTTAATTTGTACCTAAATTTCTACCATTTTATCTAATATGTGTTAGATTTATAGACCATAATTTTAGTTTTCTGTACTTTAATAGATATGCTTAAACTCCACAGTTCCCATGTAAAATGTTTTTTTTACAAGAATTATTCTGTATATATCTAGTAGATATACATATATTTAAATCTACAAAAATAACACACAAGTTATTTTGTATTAATTTCTTAACTTTATTATTTAAGTTTAGGTATTAAAAGAACACCTAAATAGCTTAAACAAATGGCTCTGATACCATCTTCTGTCACGGCCCCCGACCCCTCCTTGGGAGCGGGAGTCGTGAACCAGTCAGGTGGTACCGGTGTTTATTAATTACGCAACAGAAAATTTTTCATCAGGATCGTAGTTAGGAAATAATTTCAGAGTTTGTAAAACACCAAACTTTTAATATTAAACAAATGGGCTAAAACCCGTATTTCATTCAATTGTTTTTATAGGGATAAACCCATATAAATAAAACATAATTTCTTATTTTATTCAGGTATTTTTAGTGGCAACTATTGCATAATACAAAAACTTAATCACTGTAAGTATAACCGATAAACATTTAGGATTTTGGAAAACATTTTTAAATATAATTATATCACAAAAAGGTGATAAAACGGTAAGAAAAGAGAATGGACTCACTTTGTAACTTTAGGGTTCAACTAGAAAGCCTCCTGGTAGAATCTTGGGTATAACTTCTGAGTTATTTAAAAAATATATAATGCACTCGTGTTAAGTATAGTACCCCTAATTCAACCTTATCCCTATGTCACGAGACCGAACTCTAACGAACTTAGTCGGGCAGAGCCTTGACATGCGTTATGGGGCTCCAGATCAATCGGAAAGGGTAGCGGTGATCGGGAGTTAAAACACTTAAAACGGAGCAGGGCTTTATTATTAATATAAATTAAAAAAATAAACAATATTGAATTTTTTTAGAGAGTGGGAGAAAGTTTGGCGAGACAGAAGAAGAATTGAGTAGTTTTGGATGCTTAAACTTCTGCTCCTATTTATATCAATCTTAGACTTGGATGCCATGCCTCATAGGGACACTTGCCTTCATTTCAAAAGCCAACACTACATGATTCATTCATTTGTTTAGTTTTAAATTTGATTATTTGATTATTTTATTTTTTTACACGTACACATCCATAACAATTCAAATAATAATATTATTTTATTATATATATTATAATTAATTTGCTTTACTTATTTGGCGTTTATAACTTCTAAAATATGACGTTTTATAAGACAATGAATATGTCATTAGAACGAGAATATTGGTGTCTACATTTTGACCAAAGTTTCATTAAAAACGGAGTAGGTTCAACTATATTGTATTTTTATAATTAAATTATTAAACGGTTTCTAGGCCCGTCTAGGTACTTCATATTTCTAACAGTCAACTTACCCGAAATCTACCTGTCTAATAATTTAAGTTTTTATATACTTTTATTTTAATAGAAAGGTCACCCATATACAGGCCAATTAATTAGTATAACATTACAACCAACTATATATAAAATAGTTTTTAAAACTATTTGGGTCGAATAATTATATTAAAAATAAACTAGTTACTAGTGGTTAAATAAATTTAAATAATCTATAATTCTTATATGATAAAAAAATGGATATGTTACAGTTTCCCAAAAAGGAAAGTGCCTAAGGTCGAGTGGGTCACTGATCAGATGGCTGTCCGATCGGATGGCTGTCCGATCGGATGGCAATCCGATCGGTTGACCATCCGATCGAGCAGTCCCTCGATCGAGTGGTTCCGACGATTTGAGTCTCGGCGTTTCGTTTTGTGTGTTGAGTTTTGCGATGCGTTTCGAAAGAGCGATGCGATAGTTTACCCATTAGATTACACAATTAATCCTAACTACTATATCTAACATACAATCCCTATAATTAACTTGCTTTTAGCGTCTGCGATTCGTTTGCGATAGCGTTTCGATTAACCACCACAATATAAACATAATTAAACATGCACAGGTAACACATAAAAGGCACACACACGTAAAACAATATCCAGAACGCGTATTTCGGGCTGCGAATGAGATTGCGATGTGATAAGCGATAAGGCGATAAAACACGTAATAATTAGCGATTAAAACTCGATTATTAACAAGTACTCCACATAATACAACTAATGCGATAAAATAAATAGATTATCTAAAAGTCAAAGGAGTCAAAACAGGAGTTAAGCAAGGAGTGACAGATCGCAATTAGCAATCTTTTCTTCTGTTGACTTCAATCTTGACTTGACTTTGACTTTCGAAACACGGGGTGTTACAGCTTCCCCCTCTTAGGGGAATTTTGTCCCGAAATTAGGCAGAAGCCGTAGCAAACAACTGTGGGTACTTCGCCTTCATGTCTCTTTCGAGTTCCCAAGTGAACTCTGCACCTCGTTTGCCTTCCCAGCGAACTTTCACATTGGGAATGCGTGAGCGCCTGAGCTGCTTGGTTTGTCGGTCCATGATCTCGACAGGCTTTTCCAAGAAGTGTAATGTTTCATTCACTTGAAGATCCTCAAGTGGTACGTCTAAATCATGCTCATCTAGGCACTTTCTGAGGTTCGAGACGTTGAAAGTCGGGTGAACGTTGTTAAGTTCCTCCGGTAGTTCGAGTCTGTAGGCCACTTTGTCGATCCTTTCTAGAATCTTAAAGGGTCCAACATATCAAGGCGCGCGCTTTCCTTTCTTGCCGAATCTAACCACACTCTTTCAAGGCGATACCTTTAGGAGTACATGGTCGCCAACGTCGAATTCAAGGGGCTTGCGTCGTCTATCAGCGTAACTTTTCTGACGACTCCGAGCTTTCAGTAGATTGTCTCGAATTTGGAGGATTTTATCTGTCGTTTCTTGCAATAGCTCAGGACCGGTTATTTGCGAGTCTCCGATCTCGTGCCATACAATAGGCGATCGACATCTTCTTCCGTATAATGCCTCAAATGGTGCCATTTGAATGTTGGAATGGTAACTGTTATTGTACGAGAATTCAACTAAAGGTAAGTATGTTTCCCAATTACCACCGAAATCTATGACACACAAACGGAGCATGTCTTCAAGGGTACGGATCGTTCTCTCAGTCTGACCGTCGGTTTAGGGATAGAAAGCGGTACTTAGATTAAGAGTAATACCGAGAGCAGATTGAAATGTTTCCCAAAGACGCGAGGTAAACCGAGCATCGCGGTCAGAAATGATGTCGCGAGGCGTCCCATGTCGACAAATGATCTCTTTGGTGTAGATTCGGGCTAATTTTTCTACCTTGTAGTCTTCTCGTATCGGCAGAAAATGAGCAGATTTAGTCAAACAGTCAACGACAACCCAGATGCTGTCGTGACCTGAGGGCGTGCGTGGAAGTTTCGTTATGAAGTCCATAGCTATACTCTCCCACTTCCACATAGGTATCTCGGGTTGAATGAGTAAGCCAGAGGGTCTTTGGTGCTCAGCCTTGACTTTCGAGCAAGTTAGGCATTTTGAAACATAGAGGGCGATATCTTTCTTCATGCCCGGCCACTAGTACTTGTAGCGCAGGTCCTGGTACATCTTGTCGGCACCGGGATGAATAGAATATCAAGATTTGTGGGCTTCGTCCATCAAGATCTGTGGTAAATTGGTCTGCTTAGGGATCCAGATTCGGTCCAGATAATGGAATATCCCATTCGATTTATTCACTAGCTGGGCTCCATCGTTGAGGATCCTTTCCTTCTTCAAAGTGCGTTAGGTGAAACAAGCATGTTAGGCTTCACGGATGAAGGTTTCGAGATGATGCTGGGCTTGAACATTATGGATGCTATGCAAATAGCTCCGTTTGCTTAGAGCGTCGGCAACGACATTTGCTTTGCAAGGATGATAACGAATCTCACAGTCGTAGTCGTTCAGAAGTTCAACCCATCGGCGTTGGCGCATATTAAGTTCCTTCTAGTTGAAGATGTTTTGTATGCTCCTATGATCTGTGAAGATCGTACACTTGGTACCATACAGGTAGTGTCGCCAAATCTTCAATGCAAAAACAACTGCACCTAGCTCGAGATCGTTGGTTGTGTAGTTCTTCTCATGGATCTTGAGCTGACGAGATACGTAAGCGATAACCTTGTCTCGTTGCATGAGAACACAACCAAGACCAAGGTTCGAGGCATCACAATAGACAATAAAGCCATCATTTCCGTCAGGTAAAGTGAGAACGGGAGCATTGCAAAGCATATGCTTGAGGGTTTGAAAGGCAGTCTCTTGTCCAGTTCCCCAAAACAAAAGGCTTGTCTTTGTGCGTGAGAAAACTAAGCGGCACGGCGATTTTAGAGAATCCTTCGATAAATCAGCGATCATAGCCCGCTAGCCTGAGAAAAGAACGGACTTCAGACGGGTTCTTAGGTGTAACTTAACTCTTGACAGCTTTGATCTTCGCGGGGTCGACGTGAATACCTTGACTATTGACAATGTAACCGAGGAATTGAACCTCCTCCAGCCAGAATTCACACTTGGAGAACTTGGCATAGAGTCGATTCCCCTGGAGTAGCTCGAGAACCAAATGTAGATGTTGCGCGTGTTCGGTTTTCGACTTGGAATAGATCAGGATATCATCGATGAACACGATGATGAAGCGGCCGAGAAAAGGTTTACACACGCGATTCATCAGATCCATGAAAACCGCGGGCGCGTTGGTTAGACCAAAAGGCATAACAACAAACTCATAGTGGCCGTATCGAGTGCGAAAAGCGGTTTTGGGTATATCCTCCTCTTGTATGCATAACTGGTGGTAGCCTGAGCGTAGATCGATCATGGAGAAACACGTAGCACCTTGTAACTGGTCAAACAAATCATCGATGCAAGGTAGAGGATAACGATTCTTGATTGTCAGCTTATTCTATTCCCTGTAGTCGATGCACATCCGGAACGACCCATCCTTCTTTTTGACGAAAAGGGCTGGCGCGCCCCAAGGAGAGGTGCTAGGGAGAATGAAGCCTTTATCAAGTAATTCCTGGAGCTGACTCGATAGTTCGCGCATTTCGGACGGTGCGAGTCGATAAGGAGCTCTAGCAACAGGATTTGCTCAAGGAATGAGGTCGATACGAAAGTCGATATCACGACTTGGAGGTAAGCCGGGAAGATCATCAGGAAATACGTTGGGGAATTCACAAACAACAGGAACGTCTTTCACCAATGTGTTTCCTTTCTTTTCCTTCTCCGCTACTACAATGTTAGCCAAGAAAGCTCTGTATTCCTTGCGGAGACACTTGCTAGCTTGGATACATGACATGAGCTTGAGATCCTTCGAGAGAGTTTCACATTACACACAAAGTTGATCACCATTAGCGAGTGAGAATCAAATCATCTTATCGAAGCAAACAACTTCAGCATGGTTTTCGCGAAGAAAGTCCATGCCTACTATGACATCAAAACTACCGAGCTGCATCGGAATAAGGTCAATAGGAAAGATGTGATTGTTGAGTTCAAGAGTACAATCACGAAGAACAGAGTTGATGGCGACGGTCCTTCCGGTGGCAACTTCAACATCGAATGTCGAGGGGAGATGGGCGCGCTTACGATTTAGGAGCTTTTCGAACTCAAACGATACAAAATAGTTATCGGTTCCAGTGTCAAACAAACACGAAGCATAAATACCATTCACAAGGAATGTACCATTGACCACGTTGTTGTCAGCCTGAGCCTGGCGCACATTAATGGTGAAAGTTTGAGCGTGAGCTGCTTGTTGCTGTTGTTGCTGAGGCTGCTGCTGGGGCTACTGCTGTTGTGGCTCTTGCTTCACCACTAGATTCGGGCACACATTTGCGAAGTGGTTGGGATCACCACATGCAAAGCAGACTCTAGCACTGATCGCGGGTGCCGGAGCCGCTTGTTGGTCTTGAGGAGCAGGAAGTAGAGCTTGATGAGCAGTAGCTGGAGCTGGAGCTTGACGAGGACCTGTATGGCAATTGGCGGTGAAATGACCGTACATGTTGCAATGTACACAAAATCTGCAGGCGATTCCCACTGGGTGGTGATAGGTACAAGTCGGGCAGGCCGGGTGAGGACCAATATAAGCACGCTTTGTCAACGGTGCTTGGGTTACCGGTGCCACGACCTGGCGGTGTTGAGTCTGTTGCTGAGCTGGTACAACTTGAAGCAGGGCAGAAGTGGTGACAGCATAGTTCTTGATGCTAGAGTTGCTGTTGTTTTTCCTCTTGCGATGAGAGGCCTTTGAAGACTGAGGAGTGGCGGCGGTTTCAGCGGTTGGTGCGATGGTAGCTTGATGCAGATTCTTGGTGGCTTTATCCCAGTAGCCAGACTTGACTAGCTTGTCGTTTATTTCAGTGGAAAGCAGGTAAGTTTCCTCAATTGTTGCTGGTTTTGAAGCTTGCACAAAATCTGCGACACAATCCGGCAGAGCTCGGATATACTTCTTGATCGTCACATTTGGAGTCTTAACTTGATTAGGGCAGATTATGCTAAGCTGCTTGAAGTGAGCAGTTAAAGCAGCATTGTCACCATCCTTCTGCTTGATATGCCAGAATTCGTCCTCCAACTTTTGGCGCTCGTGGGGAGGGCAGAACTCTTCCAACATGACGTCCTTTAACTCATCCCACGTCAAACCGTAAGCTGCATCATTTTCGCATTTGTTTCTCTCGGCCGTCCACCAATCTAAAGCTCGAGATTGAAAGACGCCGGTTGCGTTGAGAGTGCGGAGATCATTAGGACAGCCACTCTGGCGCAGGGTGACCTCGATCGAATCAAACCATTGGCACAAGGCCGTAGGACCATCTTCGCCAGTAAATTCTTTCGGTCCGCAAGCTTTGAACTACTTGAAGCTAAATGTAGCTTTAGGAGTTTCAGTCCTGGACTCTTCAGAAGACTTGCTAGCATTCTCGTATAGGTCGCTAACGATCTAGGGGATAACTTTCGCTATCTGCTTAGCGACGAGAGCAGCAAGGCGTTTGTCTTTCTGGTTTCGGCGGGCAGTTCGAGAGTGACGGGATCCAGATGACGACATTGTCTGCAACAGACATCGTCATAGGATTCAGACACAATATAATCGAATCTCACCTCACACGCCTAACACTACTAAAGCTCAGGAACGCAATCATGTATCACATAAACACATAGGCACAAAAACACAGAATCACTTAAGCACATAAGCACGTAAGGCACAGAAATGCATGAGGCAGTCAGAATACAGAAACCTATCATTCAAAGTTCACGCGCGTTCGAGAATAGCGACCGCGATTAACGAGTACATAGCGAGTAGTATAGCATAGCGTATAACATAGCATGCGATCATCCACAAGTATCAGCGATTTGTCAGCGTTTTGAGGTAGATGTGCAGTGCGGTTCTGGTGTGTTGATCAAAGCGAAGAGTGAAAAGCGAATAATCCACCAAAAATCGAAACACAAAACAAGTAAAATCACATAAAACACATGAAATTTACATAAAAGCGTCAAATATCAAAGTCGGCGATGGAGTGTACCAGGATTGAAAACACATAAAATCGAGTATAGACTGTCTAAGGCTCGATAGACGTTGACTACCCAAAGTGATTCGACTATTCGCAAGGACTTTTGGTACACACTTCGACCTTCGGGACTAGGCTCTCGCCTCGACTTTGGGAGATCGGCATGCATCCTTCCAGTTACAGTGTGACTTCAAGTCGTTGGAGTCCGTCGAGACTTTGGTGAGAGTCTTGTTAAAACAAAATAGAGCACGGAACAAGTCATCAAGGTTCAGGCTTCACCCCTGACTTAACAACTTTGTTCCTGTTTTGATAAAATAGGAAAGGAAATTTGCGTCAAAGTATGGGTTTCACTCCTGATTCAACGCAAATTCTCCTATTTATAGATAAAAATGCGAGTCGAACAAGTGATTTAGTCGAGAGTTTGCGGTTTTCACACCTAATCTCGACCTAATCGCTTATTAATTTTCAAAAATTAGAGTGCAATGTAGTGTTCATCGAGAATAGCGAGATATAGCAGGTAAGCTTGTACAAAAACCCCTACAGGGTATGTATGCACAAGTCGGTATGTTGGTACTTAACTATAGACTAGGTTGTTTCTAAGACATCGACCCGGACTAGGTCGAGTCTTGCCTAATTCCCTATAGTTATGGCTCTGATACCAATCTGTCACACCCCAACCGATGGCGGAATCATCGGGGCGCGACACTGAACGAAACAGATTGTCCATGAGTATCCATAACAACTATTAATTACCAGATACTTAAAACGTCATTTCCCATACCATAACATATCCAAATAAAACAGTTATTACAAATAATTGTCTCACAAACAAATACTGATCCGACAACTCAGATTTCAAAATTGACAATTTGTTTGTTTCTAGACTCTTTCCTAGCCTTGATTTCATCACACAGCAAACCAAGCATCCTAGTATCTTAAGCACCTGCCACATACGTTAAAGTAAAAGTCAATACACATAGTGTAAGGGTGAGCATACAAGTTTTCTAGTATAATAGGGTTCGAAATCATTTACGCATAACCAGCACGTACAACGTGTAATGTGAAGCACGTAAGTTATCGACAAGATCCTATCAATACCAATGACTGCGGGTTGACTACGTAAAGCAGTTCGCAACACACATTCACCACTGCGAATCATGTGAGTAATGGTCCTTAACAACCCCTGAGTGAACAGGTGCTGAGTCTAAACTATAGTACTATCGTTGCTAAGGCAGGTAGACAATAATCTATGTGTAAACATAACAAACAAGCATTCATCGAGTCACGTATAACATGCACTAGCGGTTAGCGTTAAAGTATTGCGTAGTGTGTTTGATATGATTTAGAATAAGTAACGTATGTAACACCCAAAAGTTCGTAAAGCAAAAAGGGTTCGAGTATACTCACATATTTTTCTTATCAAGTAAACATATCTTGGTTGAAGGGATCGCTGAAAGAGATTAGCCTGAACAGTTAACGGTAGCATAAACGTTAAGCGGCGCGTAAAAATGGTGCAAGAGTGGTAAGTGTCGGATGGTAATCCGATCGGATGGCTATTTGATTGGATGGCCAGTCGATCGGATGTCAATCCGTTCGGATGGTTATCTTATCGGATGGCCATTCGATTGGATTGGATTGACACCTTGTTTGGTGAGGATGTGTTTGTGTATGATGGTTTGTCTTTCGAAGTTTTCGTTGTAGCATTTTGAATACAGAGAAGTATCTATACCCTTTAGGTCGGTCGATCGGACGACGGTTCGATCGAACGGCGATCTATTTGGTGATACATTCTCAAAGAACAAGTTCACAGCAGTGTTGTCATCCAATCGGATGGTCTACCGATCGGGTGGCAATCCGCTAGAACTGATAGTGCATTGAACACGCTGAAAATTGTTTAAGTGTTGAAGTTCCAAACATCTCATGCTCGGGTAGTCGTTCGATCGGATGGCTATCCGATCGGATGGTAACCCGTTCAACGTTTAGTCCTTTGATTAAAATAAATGTTTAAGTGTGGGACCAAGGTGCAAGCCGATCGGATGGATGTCCGATCGGATGGCAATCCGATCGGACGGCAATCCGTCCCAACGGTTGATCATCTTGACACTTGGTTGTTTCGATAGTTTTGTAGTTTTGATCGAGACGGTGTGATAACGTGCTAAGCAACAGAAACCTCGTAAAGACCCTAGTGACCCGTCCGAACAGGAATCACCCAAATCCGACCCGTTCACTGGTTCGTGACGGTTGTTCATGTTTAACCCGGAATCGGTTGTCTCTTTGGTAGAATCCAGATCTTGAACCAACATATCACTATGAAGGAGTAGAAGATCAGAACAAGCTCCGATTCTATCGGTTTTGAATGCATTGAGTGTAAAAGAGTTGAAAGAAAGTTTAAAACCATCTTTCAATCCTTTTCACCATGAATATGTTCAGATCTATGCAAGATCTTTGTTCATTCATGTGGAAATCGTCCAGATCTAAGTTGTTATTGGTGGATTGTAGTCGAAACATGAAGTTCATAAGAACACCATGATGACATTGATGTGTGCAAAATGCAACATATAAATTACATCAATTGTGGCTTAAAACTAACCCTTTTTTAGTACTAATGTTGGAAAAAGTATGTTTTTGTCTTCCTTTTGTATTTTCAGGATTAAATGAGCTCAAACTAACAAAAGAAGCAAAAAGGCAGCTAAATCTAACATAAATACAAGAAGAGGAACAAACGTGACATGCCCGACCCCACGACAACATCTTCCCAAGCAAAACAAGCAAAACAAGAAAACAGAAGGCAAAGCTATAGAAGCTTCTATCGCCCACCACGGGGCCGTGCTCAACGGACACGGGGCCATGGTCAACTATAAGATTCGCAGAATCCAGGCAAATCTTGATAGTACAGATATGCTTCTGCACACGGGGACGTGCCCAGCGGACACGGGGGCGTGGTCAACTAATGCAGACAAACTGCAATTAATGAAGACAGAGAAGAGGATGGACACGGGGCCGTGCCCGAGCTTCTGTTCAGCCTATAAATAGGAGTGCTTGGCTCAAGTTCAAACCATCCCTTGGCACACCACCTCTCTCACACTTCACCCACCACCACCATAACACCATCATCCACCACCATCATCCATTATCCATCATAGAGTGTGTGAGTCATCTCGGGATCCAAGATTGATCGTAAGAGTTCTTGACAATCAAGTCCATGTTTGCCTAAGTCTCTTACATCACTTGGTGAAGACAAAGTATCTAGTGTAATACTTTTTATTTTTAATCTTTTCGCACTTTTTACTTGGTTATGTATTAATGACTTTAATAACTAGTTTCTTATGTTGAAGGTGATTTTTCCTTATCGTTTGTCCGTGGTGTCTTGGCATTATTTTACTGTCTATATAAAATAAAAGATTTTCACCATTCATATCTCCACGGTCTATATGGAGGTATGTTGGCTACCTGGTCGGGGGTTAAGGGAACGGTTTGGTAAAAGTCTTGCCTTGTTCAGTGTATAGATCCTGCAAGGACCTGGGTCAAATTTAGTAGGACCTCCTTCAATACTTAACGGTATTGGATGGCGGGGGTCCAAACTCTTTGATCCCCTCATATGTAAGCTACTATTAATACTTTAACCCGGCTACTTAGGACTGTATCCCTGCTGACTCAGACTACTTAGCCGAGGGTAACGTCACCTTCAAAAAAGGGGCCTACCATAATATGCATTAATAACTTAATTAATTATCTTTCAGTAATCTGACCCTTTAGGAATGTATCCTTGCAGACTCAAACTACTGGGTTGAGGGTAACGTCACCTTCAAAAGAGGGGCCTACTACAATAACTAAGATAATCTCTTAAAAAGTGCAAAAGTGCGGAAATAATCAAAGGTTACACTATACACGAGTCGGAGCCAAGTGATTCATCTTGTCTATCTGTTTTTTCTTTTCTTTTATTTTTAGCATTTTAGTTAGTTTTATTTTTCTAGTTTAAAACCTTTTTCTAAACTTTTGACTTGATTAGACGTTGAGGATAAACCGGTACTAAAAGCTCTTGTGTCCTTGGACGACCTCGGTATCTTACCAACACTATACTACGCTCACGATGGGTGCACTTGCCCATATGTGTGTTTAGTGTTACTTCACACGCATCAAGTTTTTGGCGCCGTTGCCGGGGACAAAGGATTTTAAGAAAGCTTAAAATCGACGACCTAATCAGTTTTTCAAAACCTTTTCAAAACGCGCACACATTTTTCTGCATTTTAGTTTAGTTTTGCATTTACAGTAACCTGAACACGGGCCGTGCTCGCTGAACACGGGGCCGTGCTGCATATTTTCATAAAACACCCAGTAACAGAAGCTGAACACGGGGTCGTGCTCACTGAACACGCCCCGTGCTCAATGAAATCAGTAACTTTAATTAAAACGCCCAGATACAGATTCTGTACACGGGGCCGTGCTCACTGAACACGGGGCCGTGTCCAGCCTCTGTTTCCGTTTTATTTTTGTTTTCTGATCTCGAGACTTGGTTGTGGTATGCTGAGTGATTCTTATGGATCAATACTCAGGAGGTTACAACTACACCTATGAGGAGGATGATTATAGGAGTAACTATTGCACTAATTGTGGTAACCCGCACTCGGTTCAATATTGTAACTTATATCAACCATCCACTTCATACACATACTATGAGGAGCCCAGGTACGAGCCATCAACTTCATACATATCCTATGAAGACCAAAGGTATGAACCTCCTCCCTCATACTCATATCTTGATGAACCAAGGTATGAGCCCTCTTACTCATACTTTGAGGAACCAAGATATGGGCCACCACCTTCATATTCTTATTATGAGGAACCATGGCGTGAACAACCCACCTCATATGAGTACTATGAAGAACAAAATTATGACCCTTATCCGTCATATGCCTATAATGAAGAACAATGGTGTGAACCATCTACTTCGTATGGGTATTATGAGGAACAAAGGATCGAACAACCGGATTCAAGCTTTGAAAATCCCGATCCTTTTTCTATAACCGAAGTGACCGATAGGATATTAGAACACCTTAGAGTTATCAATCGCTATATAAAAGAATCTCGCGCAAGGGAAGAGGAGTCCCGCGCAAGAGAAGAATTAAATAAAGAAGAGATAACTGAAAGTGTAAAAATGGAAGAACAAATAAGTGAAAAACCGACACATGAGTTAAGCAATGAAAGAGGTGAGTCCGACAACGTTAAAATTCAAGAAGAGTCTAATTTTGAAGAAATTAATCTCTTGTTACCTTCTTTTGAAAATCATTGTTTAGTTCCAACTCATGCTAAGTTTTTAAAAGAATTAAACACTAACACTAAAATTGACGAAACGGTAAGTGTTAAGTTAACTAATGATCAAACCTCGCTAATAAAAGAAGACCCATTTGAAATTAACATTACACCGGTTCCATGTTTCTTTCAAAATTCATTTATTAGTAATGTCACGATTGATAAAGATCTTTGTGTTAACATAATGCCTAACTACAATTTCGAAAAATTAAGTATTAGTGATTTTTCTCCACTTCAAATACCCATTTTTCTATCTAATCGGAGAATAATAAAATCAATCGGTATAGTTGAGGATGTCTTGGTGCAAACGAATCAAATGGTAATCCCAACCGACTTTGTCATCCTCGATGACGCTCCTCTAGTGTTGGGACGACCCTTTGTAAAAACTCACGAAACTTTGAAAAAACGGAAGTTCAACAATCTACCTCTTTAATTAGGGGCATTTAAAAATGTGACAACCCTCACTAAACCAGGTATCCGTACGACTTAATTAATAATTAATTACTGCTTAATTACTGTGCTTGTTTGAAATTACTGATGAACTGCTACTTGATTTCTGATACATGCATATACCTGCATCATACTTTACTTACCGTCACTACATTATTTACATGCTGAACCTTAGTGACAAACATGATGCGCAAAAAGCACAGTAGCACTATAAACGGATAACCTATTGAACATGCTGATAAAGCCAGCATCAGGCAGACACTGCCTCTAAGGCCTGTATGAGCCAGAAATATTTTACTACACTAGTGGAGAGTGTAGGGATACAAGGGTTGTAGAACTGCGTCTCCAGGAATAAGTTACAATGACTGGATGTGCCTAAAACGTGCTCTAAGCATAAAAACTCAGCACTTTAATAAACAATTCAGCATTTGGCTAACTAATAAAGTGCCAAGACATGAGGAAAATATTCCCGACACTTTGGAAGAATAAGTTGTGTCACTAAAAATGGTATTAACGACACTTTAAAGCTTTGTTTAACGCTTTAACGGATTACTATCCAACCGAACAACGGGACTATACCCGGAACATGAAAATATTGTTAATAACATTACTTATCTTTTTCTGAGCCAGTTAGGGTCCCTGAATACCCTAACACCCGCAATAAAGCACAACACACTACTAACCGGGTTAATCACTTAACTAACCTAGATTAACCTAACTATTATCTAACTAATTGGTTAGAAATGAACTAGCTACCCCCCCCCCCTTGGCCGATTTCGGTCACATTGTGACCATCAATTGTACCATTTTGATTATTATATTCTAAGTTGTCTAATATCAAGACAACACATGAACCTTTGGGTAATTCACTTGTTAATTGCCTATAAGAACACTACATGATCCATCATTCTTTCCAACACTTAACATCACACAAACACTCCCTCTCTCTCTCTCAAAGGCTTCGGCCGAACACCACCTCTACATCCATCATATTTTTCGGTTTTGATCACCACATCTCAAGACCATTCAAGTGTCAAGGATCCCGTATAAGAAGGCTTGGTGCATTCGGAGCTCAAAGGACCTCACTCTATTGCTTTTATCCTCTCATTTTGCGCTTAGATTCTTCCCTCGCCTCGAGCTAGTAGTAAGTTGCTATAATCACCCTCTCGAACTATTTTGAAGTGGTTAATATGATTTGTAACGGTTAAAACTCGTAATCTTACAAAATGACACACAAAAGTTTACTAAAAATGCTTGTAATGATGGTTAAAAGCTCATATGTTGTGTAAATCTTGTAGTAATTGATTTGTGTGATTATTTGGACCCGATCTATGTTGTGGTAGCTCGGATCATCGTTTAACCCGGATTGGTCATGATCAAGGATTATGACATAAAGCTTGTTTAAGAGTAACAAGGGTTAAAGGATGAAACTCTACCACACACGAATCATGAACTTGTGTAAAAGCGATTTAGCTTGTGAAATAGTGTTTAAAACTAGTAGATCTACGGATCTACAAGCGGTATTTTCAAAGAACCAAGTATCAAAGAAATTATGTTTTCTAAAGACGGATCTTACACTAACAAAAATGATTTTTAGAACACACAAGTGTTTAAACACTTGTGTAGCACAAAGTTTCGACAAAATAACTATTTTTGTAAAAGATGACGAGAAGTTGTAAAAACGGAATTTCTCTAGAAACGAGGTTTTTACAAAATCGGATGGATTTATATAGAGATCCGCTAAAAGTAATGGGATTTACTTCATAATATTAGAAAACCACAAGTTCATGTGATTTTTGCGACTTATATATATTTGTTGACTAGTTTGTTGTCTTGAACATTGTTTTGGTTAAATAAGGAAATTGTTGGGTTGATCTATAAAAGAAAATGATACGCTTGAGAGCGTGGCCACCTCCAGTTGTAGAGGAAACTCTGGCGAAATTTTTCTAAAAACCTAACACTTAGAATTATTTTCACTATAAGTGTTAGAAATACTTCTCGACATGTTTTCAAAATATAAGTTTCGCCACGACTTTATTTGCAAAACATCGGAGGTGGGATTTCACAAAATAAAACTTGGTAAATATATATTTAGTATATATTTTTCATAAAGTCACTTGTCATGTGTTTATGATTATTTTGTGAAAATACTAGTATTATTTTTAGGGTAAAAATAATACTATCGAATGTTAATGGATCCAAAATAATACGAACGTCTCTACAATAAATATATAAGTTACACTGGTAATTATTATTACCACTCGATCGTTAAAACGTAACTTACACATTTTAAGGAAATATTCATGAACGCGTATTTTTGTTAAAGTATTATTTTGGGGAAAATTATGTGTAATAGAAAATATAATATTTTTGAGAAGAATATTTATATTTTGGGATTAGAAATAAAATATATTTTAAGTGAGACTTAATAATATATTTCGAAATTATACGAACACACATGTATTAAATCCCCCATCCTTGGGAAGGAAAATGATTACCAAGTATACAGAATGTAAACACGAAATAGTTGTCTAACTATTTCCCGAAAACTTAAACCTTAAAGCTAAGGCACGGCCGTTCGTCTAATAAAGTTAGTACGTGTAGGTCGTCACACAGCTGCTTGATTTGGAGGTATACTTGGTAGAGACGCACCACTGTGAGTTCATGTCCCCCTTTTCTCTTAACTGTTTTCAGTTTTCTAAACTACGGGGGTGAAATACATGTTACTTTGATTACAAGTACTTTATACATGGTATGGTTAGCGTAAGGAGGTTTACTACTTAGATCATGTGAGTGGGTAGGAGCAACATGAGGCCATTAGTCCTCATGGTAGGACCGAGGGACAGGAGCGGTAGATCTATCTGGGTGTAGCGAGCCCAGCCCCAGCCCCAGGCCAAACTAGAAACGGACCTCGGGGTGACTTTGTGCCCAACGCATAAATCCGCTAGGTTTGAGTCTCCCTACTTGCACTTCACACATATCAATGGCCTTGCAAACCATTGGTGATCTCAATTCCCTTATTTGCTACACACCAGGATTATTTTTTTTTATACTTACAAAGGTTTATTTACTCACTTACACATGAACTCGCTCAACATTATTGTTGATTTTTCAACTTACATGTATTTCAGGGAATTAAAGGATCTGGCGCGGTATGACACGTTTTCCCGCTGCACTAGTTACGAGATCATCTGGGTTTAGGGAATGTGACTCTTTCCTGGACAAGTCACAGTCCTTAAACTATCATTATGTTATGTTGATATTTGTGTTTGTTGAACAATGTTTATGTCGTTAGGATGTGTTTCCGTTAAGACAAAGTTGTTGTATTTGGTTTTTAAAACTTAATCGAATGGATGATCTTGCATGGTTTTATTTCATATAGCTTTGTTATGGTTAAGCTATGGTATTAAGAAGTCACACCAAATTAACCACGCTTCCGCAAAGCCAGGGTGTGACAGCTTGGTATCAGAGCTCTGATCATAGCGAACTAGGATTCCTTCTCGAGTCTAGACTATGATCACTAGGGCTCTCACGAAAACATTTTTACACTGCATACCACTTAAGTCCAGATCCAAAACTTTTTATAAACAAATGTTGAGCACATTTTATTTATTATTTATAGGCTCAGTCTGGGAGGCTGAGGCTCGGTCTGGGAGGCCGAGGCTCGGTCTGGGAGACCGAGGTAGTTGTCTAGTGGGACTAGGGAGTCAGTCTGAGAGGCTGGGATAATTTGGCTGGTGGGACTAGGAAGAGCAGTCTGAGAGGCTGGGAGAATTTGGTTAGTGGGACTAGGAAGAGCAGTCTGAGAGGCTGGGAGGCTAGTGGGACTAGGAGAATTATTTGAATGCTTACTTGGTGACTTATGTGATTATTTGATTGTATGATTGACTGTTTGTGCATGTTTGTGTTTATGTTACAGACACCATGGACACCTCTGGCACAGGTGACTCAGACACCACAGGACCTAGACCTATAGTATCAGATGACCTAGAGTCTTCAGAGCACGAGGTCCACACATCCGACGTTACTAGCATGGACGAGGACGACTTTCAGCCCTTTGCTTTACCTGATGGTGCTGATGAGCTCGCTGATGGCCCTTTGTCCGGGGACCTACCGTTAGTGGAGATCCCTGCTCCCATACCCTTAGCTGTTTATCCTGCTTACGATTTGCTTCTCGACGCCGACGATGATGGCGACGTCGATCTGTATGATGATGAGTCCTTAGAGGAGGATGTTCAGGGTGAGGCCCTTCTTGCTGCTGGTGATCTCTTGATGATCGCAGATGCTCCCGCTGAGGAGTCACCCGCTCACTCACCGGTCCCAGACTCTTTCGAGTCTGTGGCCTCCGCACCTTCACACACTCAGAGTGCGCAACACTTTTCTCATGGTTCAGATCCAGATAGAGCATCCTCTGTTGCCCCTGCTTCTAGCTTTGCTTTCGACCACGATGTTGAGGAGGACTCCGATCCTGTCTTTCCCCCAGGATTCGACCCAGATGAGGATATAGAGTTTATACCCATGGATCAGCCTATGGAGGATCCGGTCGACCCAGTTGACCCAGTTGATCCCATCGACCCTGAGTTTGATTTTGAGATGGAGTTCGTTGATCCCGAGCAGCCACTGGACCCTGCTCCTGACCCAGTGCTTGAGCATGACCCTGCTCATGCTGGCATGCCTATTGATCCTGTGATTGCTGACCCACCTATTGATGATCATCCTGTGGATGCCCCGTTGTTGGAGGGCGACCATGTTATTGCTGCTGATCATGTTGATCCCCCACTTATCGCTGATGTACCTGCTAACCCTCTTGTTGCACCCCACCTTGACCCTATGCCTGTACAGTTTGATCGAGCACTTTTTGAGGCACAGATTGACCCACGAGATGAGCACGCCCAGCATGGGTGGATTCCTGCTGACGATGAGGTTCCACCTATTCCCCCTCAGATCACTGATACCCGTCACGTTGATACCTCTTTTACTTTCCCTCAGTTTACACCTCCAGCACGACCTGGAGAGGGTTCTTCGGCCCATCCCTTTGGGCATGTGCCGACGTCTGTTCCCGTTATGCCACAGTTTTCACCTGTTTTACCCCCTGTTCCTCCATTTCATGTGACACCTTTTGATCCAGCCAGCGAGCCGTTTCTCTGGACGTCACCTTCTGTTATGCCACTGACCGACCCCTACCATCCTCTCCATATGGGGTATTCTATTGAGGACATTCTGATGTCGTTTGTTGTCCAGCAGGAGGCGCTCACACGGCATATTCAGGAACTCGAGAGAGTTCAGCCACCGCCGTGCCAGTGTCAGGGTCAGACCCACCCTGTTTCTTCGCAGCACTCTCGACCATTGTTACCTGACTATGCTGCACGCCTTTTGGCACTTGAGCAGCAGGTTGCTTCTTGGTTGCGTACCCAGAGAGCCATGGAGGAGGACTGGCTCCAGTTGCGTCGTTTGTTCTACACTCACTTTCCCCCTCTTCTACCGCCATCTATGTAGGGCTCTTCAGTACCGTATGGGTAGACGTTGGTGAGAAGACGGCGAATGCTTTAGACTGCACAGCATTTTTGGAGACTACATTTTGATTCTGACTTTTGTTGATCATGTATATGGGATGTATTGACACTGATTTGATATAGTTTTTGGACTAGGGTGATGTAGCCCTTAGTCGACTGATGTTGTATGACACTGTGATGTACTTGTACGCTTACTATGTGGTCTCAATATATGGCAATCGCAGTATTCTCATCATATTTGATGCTTGATTTGGTTATTTATATTCTATGACATGGGATGTTGTGTGATTGATGTTTGTGACATGGGATGTTGTGTGATTGATATGATTATAACATGAGATGTTATGTACTATTACTATCATAATAAAGCGTATGTATTATAACATGGGATCTTTACTATGGCCTGACCGACGTAAACACATCTTTTAGAAGATGCCGCCGAGACGTCAAACGCCGATGCCTACCAATGAGGCAGAACTCCAACAAGTCATCGCTGCTGCCATCGCGCAATACGCCGCCTCGCAAGGAGGACCCAGCGGAAGCAGCTCGAACAACAATGGCAACAACAAGCCACCTCATGGTAATACTAAGTCATTTAGACATACCATGACCTAATTGGATATCTATAGCAAAGATGCTAATGCCGTTCACATGTTACAATGTGTGTGCAGGGTGCACCTACAAGCAGTTTCTAGATTGCAAACCGGTCAACTTTGATGGCACAGGAGGTGCTGTCGCCTTTGTTCGTTGGGCTGAGAAAACTGAATCTGTTCTCCGCATGAGCAAATGTGCACCAGACCAGCAAGTCACCTACATTTCGAGGCTATTCTTGGATGGAGCCCTCTCTTGGTGGAATTTGCAAGTACAGACACTTGGTGAAGCTGCTGCCTATGCGCTAACCTGGACCGAACTGAAGGAACTTATGCGCAAAAAGTACTGCTCTCGCGCGGAAATCCAAAGATTGGAAACTGAGTTCTGGCATTTGAAAATGGAAGGTCCAAAGATCGCAGAATACGTTCAGAGGTTCCATGACTTATCGCATGTGGTACCCTACATGGTCACTCCGGAGTTCAAGCGGATTGAACGTTTCATTTGGGGATTAGCTCCTCAAATCATAAGCATGGTGACCTCATCCAAGCCTGCGACAATTACTGAGGCAATTGATCTGAGCGTGGCTCTCACAGAGGAGGCTATTCGCCTGAACAAGTTCGATGATGCCAAGCCTAAGAAGAAGGAGACTCACGTCGAGTCATCAGGAGGTAACAAACGGAAGTTCTCGAACTTCAAGCAGGGCGCCAGTGTGGTGGTTAAGAAAGGAGGATCAGGCACGCCAGCTCAGGTTACAGCTGGTAGTGGAAAGAAAGGAAAAGGATATATGGGCACCCAGCCCAAGTGTAATACCTGCCAACGCCACCATTCCGGCCATTGTAGTGTGAAAGTATGCGAAGCATGTGGAAAGCCGGGCCACTTGAAGGACACTTGTTGGGCCACTGCTGGCCAGGGAGGCCAGGGAGGATTCGGAAACAGAAATAACAACCGGGGTGGGAATGGAAATCGCCCACAAGGAAACAATGGAGGTAATGGGAATCGAGGCAACAATGTTAATCAAGCGGGCGCCGTGAATCATAACCAGAGGAATAATCAAGCTGGTGGAAACGGGCAGAGACCCGGATGCTTCAACTGTGGTGATCTTGGGCATTACAAGAGGAACTGCCCAGAGTTGAACCAAGCCCGTGGAAGAGTGTTCCATATCGAAGCAAGGGAGGTGCGCCAGGATCCCAATGTTGTCACTGGTACGTTCCCTGTAAACCAACGCTATGCATCCGTTTTATTTGATACTGGTGCCGACTATAGCTTCGTGTCGTTAGAGTTTAAGAATATGCTTGGTTTAGCCGCTAGTAAATTAGATATTCCGTACTCAATCGAATTGGCTAATGGGAAGTTAGTAGAAGCCAATGAAGTTATCAGGGGTTGTGTGATCGAATTGGGAGAGCGTGAGTTTGCTTTGGATCTACTACCAGTCCAGTTGGGAAGCTTCGACGTGGTGGTAGGAATGGATTGGTTATCAGGCAACAAGGCTGAAATAGTTTGTCATGAAAAGGTCGTTCGTATCCCGACCGAAGATGGTGAAACAATTGCGGTACATGGCGAAAAGCGCGATACGCCGTTAAGAATTATCAGATGCCTCAAAGCGCGAAAATGTTTGCAAAAAGGGTGTGCTGCCTTCCTGGCACACATTGTAGACAAGAAAGCTGCAGAACCGAAGATCGAAGACATCCCTGTCGTGAGGGAGTATCCGGAAGTCTTCCCGGAGGACTTGCCTGGACTGCCACCTCAGAGGCAAGTGGAGTTTCACATCGATTTAGTCCCAGGCGCCGCGCTTGTGGCTAAGGAACCTTATAGACTTGCCCCGTCTGAGATGCAAGAATTGTCGACACAACTTCAAGAGTTGTTAGACAAGGGATTTATCCGACCAAGCTTCTCGCCTTGGGGAGCTCCGGTCCTGTTTGTCAAAAAGAAGGACGGTAGTTTTCGAATGTGCATAGACTACCGGGAGCTGAACAAGCTGACGATCAAGAATAGATATCCTCTGCCAAGAATTGATGATCTGTTTGACCAACTGCAAGGCTCAAGCTTTTATTCAAAGATCGATCTTCGATCTGGATACCATCAGTTAAGGATACAAGAGGAGAGTATCCCAAAGACAGCCTTCAGAACTCGTTATGGGCACTACGAGTTCCTAGTTATGCCGTTTGGGTTAACAAACGCACCTGCAGTGTTCATGGATTTGATGAATAGAGTTTGCAAGCCGTACTTGGATAAGTTCGTGATAGTGTTCATCGATGATATCTTGATTTATTCAAGAACAAAGGCTGAGCACGAACAGCATTTAAGAGCTATTTTGGAGTTGCTGAAGAAGGAACAGTTGTATGCCAAGTTCTCTAAGTGCGAGTTTTGGCTACGTGAAGTACAATTTCTTGGACACGTGGTGAACGGAGATGGAATCCACGTGGATCCCACCAAGATCGAAGCGATTAAGAATTGGGAAACGCCAAAGATGCCAACCGAGATTCGACAATTCTTGGGTTTGGCTGGCTACTATCGAAGATTCATTGAGGATTTTTCAAAAATCGCTCAACCATTGACGCTCCTCACGCAGAAAGATAAGAAGTTAGATTGGGGAATCAAACAGGAAGAAGCGTTCCAGATATTGAAGGATAAGCTCTGCAATGCGCCAATCTTAGCACTACCGGAAGGTACAGATGATTTTGTGGTATACTGCGACGCTTCACGTCAAGGATTGGGTTGCGTGTTGATGCAACGCCAAAAGGTTATTGCTTACGCATCACGTCAATTGAAAGTGCACGAAAAGAACTATACCACACATGATTTGGAACTTGGTGCAGTGGTATTTGCATTAAAGATCTGGAGACACTACCTTTATGGTACAAAGTGTACAATTTTTACAGATCACAAGAGCCTACAACACATATTCAACCAGAAGGAGCTGAATATGAGGCAAAGATGTTGGGTTGAGTTGCTGAACGATTACGACTGCGAGATAAAGTATCATCCAGGGAAGGCGAATGTGGTCGCCGATGCCCTAAGTCGAAAGGAGAGGATCAAGCCCATAAGGGTTAGGGCTTTAGAAATGATTATCCGAACCGATCTTTCCTTGCGCATTCGTGCCGCGCAGAAAGAAGCTCTCAAGGAAGGAAACCTTGAAGAAGAATATCTCCGTGGGATGGAGAAGCTACTGGTACCAAACGAGGAAGGAACGTTATGTTTTGAGAAAAGGACTTGGGTTCCTTTGTTTGGAGGTTTAAGGAAGGTTATTTTCGATGAAGCACACAAGTCGCGGTACTCTATCCACCCTGGAGCGGATAAGATGTACCAGGATCTCAAAGATTATTATTGGTGGCCTAGGATGAAAGGCGATGTTGCTGTTTATGTGAGCAAATGTTTAACATGCGCTAAGGTTAAAGCCGAATATCAGAAGCCTTCAGGACTTCTGCAACAACCCGAGATTCCCAAGTGGAAATGGGAACAAATCTCCCTGGATTTTATTACAAAGTTGCCAAGAACGCCAAGAGGCCATGACACTATCTGGGTGATAGTTGACCGCCTAACAAAGTCCGCGCACTTTCTGCCAATCAAAGAGAAGGATAACACTAGCAAATTGGCTGAAATTTACATGAGAGAGATCGTCGCACGTCATGGAGTGCCTCTCTCGATCATCTCTGATAGAGATGGAAGGTTTGTGTCAAGGATATGGCAATCCTTCCAAGAAGCTTTTGGCTCACAATTAAATCTGAGCACTGCGTTTCATCCGCAAACTGACGGTCAAAGCGAGCGAACGATTCAGACGTTAGAAGATATGATGAGAGCATGTGTAATGGATTTGGGTGGTAGCTGGGACAAGCACTTGCCTTTGGTCGAATTTTCATACAACAATAGCTACCACACCAGTATTGGTGCCGCGCCATTCGAAGCTCTTTACGGATGCAAGTGTCGATCACCCCTATGTTGGGCTGACGCAGGTGGTAGACAGCTTGTTGGTCCCGAAATCGTCCAAGAGACGACATACAAGATTGCGCAGATCCGAAAACGCATCGAAGCAGCTCGTGAAAGACAGAAAGCCTATGCAGATCCAAACCGGAAACACTTGGAATTCCAAGTTGGAGACATGGTTTTATTGAAAGTTTCACCCTGGAAGGGTGTGGCACGCTTCGGAAAGCGTGGAAAGTTAAATCCGCGCTACATTGGTCCTTTCAGAATTTTGGAAAGAATAGGACTAGTAGCATACAAGCTGGACTTACCTGCCGAGCTGAATGGAGTTCACGATACATTTCATGTATCCAACTCAAGATACCATTTCCATTCCCATCGACGAGATTCATGTTGACGACACGCTCCATTTCGTTGAAGAACCGGTTGAGGTTACGGATTGGAAAGTAAACAAGACCCGCCGGAGCAGTGTCAAGCTCGTCAAAGTTCCTTGGAATGCCAGACATGGTCCTGAATACACCTGGGAGCGTGAGGACCAGATGAAAGAGAAATACCCCCACCTATTTCCTAAGAACCCTGCATCTACAAGCAGAACTTAAAATTTCGGGACGAAAATTTTCTAACGGGGGGAGAATGTGACAACCCTCACTAAACCAGGTATCCGTACGACTTAATTAATAATTAATTACTGCTTAATTACTGTGCTTGTTTGAAATTACTGATGAACTGCTACTTGATTTCTGATACATGCATATACCTGCATCATACTTTACTTACCGTCACTACATTATTTACATGCTGAACCTTAGTGACAAACATGATGCGCAAAAAGCACAGTAGCACTATAAACGGATAACCTATTGAACATGCTGATAAAGCCAGCATCAGGCAGACACTGCCTCTAAGGCCTGTATGAGCCAGAAATATTTTACTACACTAGTGGTGAGTGTAGGGATACAAGGGTTGTAGAACTGCGTCTCTAGGAATAAGTTACAATGACTGGATGTGCCTAAAACGTGCTCTAAGCACAAAAACTCAGCACTTTAATAAACAATTCAGCATTTGGCTAACTAATAAAGTGCCAAGACATGAGGAAAATATTCCCGACACTTTGGAAGAATAAGTTGTGTCACTAAAAATGGTATTAACGACACTTTAAAGCTTTGTTTAACGCTTTAACGGATTACTATCCAACCGAACAACCGGACTATACCCGGAACATGAAAATATTGTTAATAACATTACTTATCTTTTTCTGAGCCAGTTAGGGTCCCTGAATACCCTAACACCCGCAATAAAGCACAACACACTACTAACCGGGTTAATCACTTAACTAACCTAGATTAACCTAACTATTATCTAACTAATTGGTTAGAAATGAACTAGCTACCCCCCCTTGGCCGATTTCGGTCACATTGTGACCATCAATTGTACCATTTTGATTATTATATTCTAAGTTGTCTAATATCAAGACAACACATGAACCTTTGGGTAATTCACTTGTTAATTGCCTATAAGAACACTACATGATCCATCATTCTTTCCAACACTTAACATCACACAAACACTCCCTCTCTCTCTCTCTCAAAGGCTTCGGCCGAACACCCCCTCTACATCCATCATATTTTTCGGTTTTGATCACCACATCTCAAGACCATTCAAGTGTCAAGGATCCCGTATAAGAAGGCTTGGTGCATTCGGAGCTCAAAGGACCTCACTCTATTGCTTTTATCCTCTCATTTTGCGCTTAGATTCTTCCCTAGCCTCGAGCTAGTAGTAAGTTGCTATAATCACCCTCTCGAACTATTTTGAAGTGGTTAATATGATTTGTAACGGTTAAAACTCGTAATCTTACAAAATGACACACAAAAGTTTACTAAAAATGCTTGTAATGATGGTTAAAAGCTCATATGTTGTGTAAATCTTGTAGTAATTGATTTGTGTGATTATTTGGACCCGATCTATGTTGTGGTAGCTCGGATCATCGTTTAACCCGGATTGGTCATGATCAAGGATTATGACATAAAGCTTGTTTAAGAGTAACAAGGGTTAAAGGAT
>JARYGA010015417.1:0-32021 GCA_030545235.1 Helianthus tuberosus | reverse complement strand
GGTCTTATGGCAAGAAAAACTGCTTCAAGGAGGTTGTCAAGTGTTTTCGCTCGAGTATTCCATTCTTAGGTGGTTGGTCTGGCCCTTGTTCCTGTAACTCGAATCCTAGCCCGGTATATCCCATTTTAGTTTTACACCATTGTGAATCTTACGCCTTTTTTACAATCTGATCGAGGTTCTCGGCATTGAAAAATCTTCATAAACTAAATCACACGTGTATTTGTTGACCATTTAAGAGGTATACAGTCAAGAAAAATCAAGAGCGACGGTGATATATATGCGAATTAGACACCAAAAAAAAACACTAAAAAAATGGCTACAATTTAAGGAATGTGTTTAGAGACGGCATCAGATTCCTAATTGATGGAGAGAGGTCTAGTGGCAAGAAAAGTTGCTTCCAAGAGGTTGTCAAGTGTTTTCGCTCGAGGATTTCATTCTTGGGTGATTGGTTTGGCCCTTGTTCTTGTAACTCCAATCCTGGCCCGGTATATCCCATTTTAGTTTTACACCATTTTGAACCTTACTCCTTTTTTACTCTATGATCGAGGTTCTAGGCATTGAAAAATCTTCGTTAACTAAATCACACGTGTATATGTTGACATTTAAGAGATATACAGTCAAGAAAATCAAGACCAAGGGTGATATATATGCGGATTAGATACCAAAAAATAAACACTCAAAAAAGGGCTACAATTTAAGTAATGTGTTTAGTGACGGTATCAGATTCCTAATTGATGGAGAAAGGTCTGGTGGCAAGAAAAGCTGCTTCCAGGAGGTTGTCAAGTGTTTTCGCTCGACGATTCCATTCTTGGGTGGTTGGTTTGGCCTTTTTTACTGTAACTCGAATCCTAACCCGGTATATCCCATTTTAGTTTTACACCATTTTGAACCTTACGCCTATTTTACTCTTTGATCTAGGTTCTCGGCATTGAAAAATATTTGTAAACTAAATCACACGTGTATATGTTGACATTTAAGGGATATACATTCAAGAAAATCAAGAGCAATGGTGATATATATGTGGATTTGACACCAAAAATAAACACTCAAAACATGGCTACAATTTAAGGAATGTGTTTAGTGACGGCATCAGATTCATAATTGATGGAGAAAAAGTTCTGGTGGCATGAAAAGCTGCTTCCAGCAGGTTGTCAAGTGTTTTCACTCAATGATTCCATTGTTGGGTGGTTGGTTTGGCCCTTTTTCCTGTAACTCGAATCCTAGCCCGGTATATCTCATTTTAGTTTTACACCATTTTGAACCTTACGCCTATTTTACTCTCTGATCGAGGTTCTCAGCATTGAAAAATATTCGTAAACTAAATCACACGTCTATATGTTGACATTTAAGGGATATACAGTCAAGAAAATCAAGAGCAATGGTGATATATATGCGGATTAGACACCAAAAAATAAACACTAAAAAATGGCTACAATTTAAGGAATGTGTTTAGTGACGGCATCAGAATCCTAATTGATGGATAAAGGTCTGGTGGCAAGAAAAGCTGCTTCCAGGAGGTTGTCAAGTGTTTTCGCTCGGTAATTCCAATGTTGGGTGGTTTGTTTGGCCCTTGTTCCTGTAACTCGAATCCTAGCCCGTTATATCCCATTTTAGTTTTACACCATTGTGAACCTTGCGCCTTTTTTACTCTCTGATCGAAGTTCTCGGCATTGAAAAATCTTCATAAACTAAATCACACGTGTATATGTTGACATTTAAGAGATATACAATCAAGAAAATCAATAGCAATGGTGATATATATGCGCATTAGACACCAAAAAACAAACACTCAAAAAATGGCTAGAATTTAAGGAATGTGTTTAGTGACGGCATCAGATTCCTAATTGATGGAGAAAGGTCAGGTGGCAAGAAAAGCTGCTTCCAGGAGGTTGTCAAGTGTTTTCGCTCGATGATTACAATGTTGGGCGGTTTGTTTGGCCCTTGTTCTTGTAACTCGATTCCTGGCCCGTTATATCCCATTTTAGTTTTACACCATTGTGAACCTCACGCCTTTTTTACTCTCTGATCGAGGTTCTCGGCATTGAAAAATAGTCGTAAACTAAATCAAACGTGTATATGCTGACATTTAAGAGATATACAGTCAAGAAAATCAAGAGCAATGGTGATATATACGCGGATTAGACACAAAAAAATAAACACTTAAAACATGGCTACAATTTAAAGAATGTGTTTAGTGACGGCATCAGATTCATAATTGACGGAGAAAAAGTTCTGGTGGCAAGAAAAACTGCTTCCAGCAGGTTGTCAAGTGTTTTCACTAAATGATTCCTTTGTTGGGTGGTTGGTTTGGCCCTTTTTCCTGTAACTCGAATCCTAGCCCGGTATATCCCATTTTAGTTTTACACCATTTTGAACCTTACGCCTATTCTACTCTCTGATCGAGGTTCTCGGCATTGAAAAATATTCGTAAACTAAATCACACGTGTATATGTTGACATTTAAGGTATATACAGTCAAGAAAATCAAGAGCAATGGTGATATATATGCGGATTAGACACCAAAAAATAAACACTCAAAAAATGGCTACAATTTAAGGAATGTGTTTAGTGACGGCATCAGATTCCTAATTAATGGATAAAGGTCTGGTGGCAAGAAAAGCTGCTTCCAGGAGGTTGTCAAGTGTTTTCGCTCGATGATTCCAATGTTGGGTGATAGGTTTGGCCCTTTTTCTTGTAACTCGAATCCTAACTCGGTATATCCCATTTTAGTTTTACACGATTGTGAACCATACCCTTTTTTTACTCTCTGATCGAGGTTATCGGCATTGAAAAATCTTTGTAAACTAAGTCACACATGTATATGTTGACATTTAAGAGATATACACTCAATAAAATCAAGAGCAATGGTGATATATATGCGGATTAGACACCAAAAAATAAACACTCAAAAAATGGCTACAATTTAAGGAATGTGTTTAGTGATGGCATCAGATTCCTAATTGATGGAGAAAGGTCTGGTGGCAAGAAAAGCTGTTTCTATGAGGTTGTCAAGTGTTTTCGCTCGAGGATTCCATTCTTGGGTGGTTGGTTTGGCCCTTGTTCCTGTAACTCGAATCTTAACCCGGTATATCCCATTTTAGTTTTACACCATTGTGAACCTTACACCTTTTTTACTCTCTGATCGAGGTTCTCGGCATTGAAAAATCTTCATAAACTAAATCACACGTGTATATGTTGACATTTAATAGATATACAGTCAAGAAAATCAAGAGCAGTGGTGATATATATGCGGATTAGACACCAAAAAATAAACACTCAAAAATGGCTACAATTAAAGGAATGTGTTTAGTGACGGCATCAGATTCCTAATTGAGGGAGAAAGGTCCGGTGGCAAGAAAAGCTGCTTCTAGGAGATTGTCAAGTGTTTTCGCTCGACGATTCCGTTCTTGGGTGGTTGGTTTGGGCCTTGTTCCTGTAACTCGAATCTTAGCCCGGTATATCCCATTTTAGTTTTACACCATTGTGAACATTACGCCTTTTTTACTCTCTGTTCAAGGTTCTCGGCATTGAAAAATCTTCGTAAACTAAATCACACGTGTATATGTTGACATTTAAGAGATATACAGTCAAGAAAATCAAGAGGAGTGCTGACATATATGCGGATATGACACAAAAAAATAAACACAATAAAATGGCTACAATTTAAGGAATGTGTTTTGTGATGGCATCAGATTCCTAATTGATGGAGAAAGGTCTGGTGGGAAGAAAAGCTGCTTTGAGGAGGTTGTCAAGTGTTTTCGCTCAAGGATTCCATTCTTGGGTGGTTGGTTTGGCCTTTGTTCCTGTAACTCGAATCCTAGCCCGGTATATCCCATTTTAGTTTTACACCATTGTGAACCTTACGCCTTTTTTACTCTCTGATCAAGGTTCTCGGCATTGAAAAATCTTTGTAAACTAAATCACACGTGTATATGTTGACATTTAAGAGATATACAGTCAAGAAAATCAAGAGAAGTGGTGATATATATGCGGATTAGACACCAAAAAATAAACACTCAAAAAATGGCTGCAATTTAAGGAATGTGTTTAGTGACGGCATCAGATTCCTGATTAATGGAGAAAGGTCTGGTGGCAAGAAAAACTCCTTCTAGGAGGTTGTCAAGTGTTTTCGCTCGACGATTCCATTCTTGGGTGGTTGGTTTGGCTCTTGTTCCTGTAACTCGAATACTAGCGCCGTATACCCATTTTAGTTTTACACCATTGTGAACCTTACGCGTTTTTTACTCTCTAATCGAGGTTCTCGGCTTTGAAAAATCTTCGTAAACTAAATCACACGTGTATATGTTGACATTTAAGAGATATACAGTCAAGAAAATCAAGAGCAGTGGTGATATATATGCGGATTAGACACCAAAAAATAAACACTCAAAAATGGCTACAATTTAAGGAATGTGTTTAGTGACGGCATCAGATTCCTAATTGAGGGAGAAAGGTCCGGTGGCAAGAAAAGCTGCTTCTAGGAGATTGTCAAGTGTTTTCGCTCGACGATTCCGTTCTTGGGTGGTTGCTTTGGGCCTTGTTCCTGTAACTCGAATCTTAGCCCGGTATATCCCATTTTAGTTTTACACCATTGTGAATATTACGCCTTTTTTACTCTCTGTTCAAGGTTCTCGGCATTGAAAAAGCTTCGTAAACTAAATCACACATGTATATGTTGACATTTAAGAGATATACAGTCAAGAAAATCAAGAGGAATGCTGACATATATGCGGATTAGACACAAAAAAATAAACACTAAAAAATGGCTACAATTTAAGGAATGGGTTTTGTGATGGCGTCAGATTCCTAATTGATGGAGAAAGGTCTGGTGGGAAGAAAAGCTGCTTTGAGGAGGTTGTCAAGTGTTTTCGCTCAAGGATTCCATTCTTGGGTGGTTGGTTTGGCCTTTGTTCCTGTAACTCGAATCCTAGCCCGGTATATCCCATTTTAGTTTTACACCATTGTGAACCTTACGCCTTTTTTACTCTCTGATCAAGGTTCTCGGCATTGAAAAATCTTCGTAAACTAAATAACACGTGTATATGTTGACATTTAAGAGATATACAGTCAAGAAAATCAAGAGAAGTGGTGATATATATGCGGATTAGACACCAAAAAATAAACACTCAAAAAATGGCTACAATTTAAGGAATGTGTTTAGTGACGGCAGCAGCTTCCTAATTAATGGAGAAAGGTCTGGTGGCAAGAAAAACTCCTTCTAGGAGGTTGTCAAGTGTTTTCGCTCGACGATTCCATTCTTGGGTGGTTGGTTTGGCCTTTGTTCCTGTAACTCGAATACTAGCGCCATATACCCATTTTAGTTTTACACCATTGTGAACCATACGCGTTTTTTACTCTCTGATCGAGGTTCTCGGCATTGAAAAATCTTCGTAAACTAAATCACACGTGTATATGTTGACATTTAAGAGATATACAGTCAAGAAAATCAAGAGCAATGGTGATATATACGCGGATTAGACTCCAAAAAATAAACACTTAAAAAACGGTTACAATTTAAGGAATGGGTTTAGCGACGGCATCAGATTCCTAAATGATGGAGATAGGTCTGGTGGCAAGAAAAGCTGATTCCAGGACGTTGTCAAGTGTTTTTGCTCGACGATTCCATTCTTGGGTGGTTGGTTTGGCCCTTGTTCCTGTAACTCGAATCCTAACTCGGTATATCCCATTTTAGATTTACACCGTTGTGAACCTTACGCCTTTTTTACTCTCTGATCGAGGTTCTCGGCATTGAAAAATCTTCGTAAACTAAATTACACGTGTATATGTTGACATTTAAGAGATATACAGTCAAGGAAATCAAGAGCAATGGTGATATATATACGGATTAGGCACCAAAAAATAAACACTCAAAAAATGGCTACAATTTAAGGAATGGGTTTAGTGACGGCATCAGATTCCTAAATGATGGAGAAAGGTCTGGTGGCAAGAAAACCTGTTTCTAGGAGGTTGTCAAGTGTTTTCGCACGAAGATTCCATTCTTGGGTGGTTGGTTTGGCCCTTGTTCCTGTAACTCAAATCTTAACCCGGTATATCCCATTTTAGTTTTACACCATTGTGAACCTTACGTCTTTTTTACTCTCTGATCAAGGTTCTCGGCATTGAAAAATCTTCGTAAACTAAATTACACGTGTATATGCTGACATTTAAGAGATATACAGTCAAGAAAATCAAGAGCAGTGGTGATATATATGTGGATTAGACACCAAAAAATAAACACTCAAAAAATGGCTACAATTTAAGGAATGTGTTTAGTGACGGCATCGGATTCCTAATTGAGGGAGAAAGGTCCGGTGGCAAGAAAAGCTGCTTCCAGGAGATTGTCAAGTGTTTTCGCTCGACGATTCCGTTCTTGGGTGGTTGGTTTGGGCCTTGTTCCTGTAACTCGAATCTTAGCCCGGTATATCCCATTTTAGTTTTACACCATTGTGAACATTACGCCTTTTTTACTCTCTGTTCAAGGTTCTCGGCATTGAAAAATCTTCGTAAACTAAATCACACGTGTATATGTTGACATTTAAGAGATATACAGTCAAGAAAATCAAGAGGAATGCTGACATATATGCGGATTAGACACAAAAAAATAAACACTAAAAAATGGCTACAATTTAAGGAATGTGTTTTGTGATGGCGTCAGATTCCTAATTGATGGAGAAAGGTCCGGTGGGAAGAAAAGCTGCTTTGAGGAGATTGTCAAGTGTTTTCGCTCAAGGATTCCATTCTTGGGTGGTTGGTTTGGCCTTTGTTCCTGTAACTCGAATCCTAGCCCTGTATATCCCATTTTAGTTTTACACCATTGTGAACCTTACGCCTTTTTTACTCTCTGATCAAGGTTCTCGGCATTGAAAAATCTTCGTAAACTAAATCACACGTGTATATGTTGACATTTAAGAGATATACAGTCAAGAAAATCAAGAAAAGTGGTGATATATATGCGGATTAGACACCAAAAAATAAACACTCAAAAAATGGCTACAATTTAAGGAATGTGTTTAGTGACGACATCAGATTCCTAATTAATGGAGAAAGGTCTGGTGGCAAGAAAAACTCCTTCTAGGAGGTTGTCAAGTGTTTTCGCTCGACGATTCCATTCTTGGGTGGTTGGTTTGGCCCTTGTTCCTGTAACTCGAATACTAGCGCCGTATACCCATTTTAGTTTTACACCATTGTGAACCATACGCGTTTTTTACTCTCTGATCGAGGTTCTCGGCATTGAAAAATCTTCGTAAACTAAATCACACGTGTATATGTTGACATTTAAGAGATATACAGTCAAGAAAATCAAGAGCAATGGTGATATATACGCGGATTAGACACCAAAAAATAAACACTTAAAAAACGGTTACAATTTAAGGAATGGGTTTAGTGACGGCATCAGATTCCTAAATGATGGAGATAGGTCTGGTGGCAAGAAATACTGATTCCAGGACGTTGTCAAGTGTTTTTGCTCGACGATTCCATTCTTGGGTGGTTGGTTTGGCCCTTGTTCCTGTAACTCGAATCCTAACTCGGTATATCCCATTTTCGATTTACACCGTTGTGAACCTTACGCCTTTTTTACTCTCTGATCGAGGTTCTCGGCAATGAAAAATCTTCGTAAACTAAATTACACGTGTATATGTTGACATTTAAGAGATATACAGTCAAGAAAATCAAGAGCAATGGTGATATATATGCGGATTAGGCACCAAAAAATAAACACTCAAAAAATGGCTACAATTTAAGGAATGGGTTTAGTGACGGCATCAGATTCCTAAATGATGGAGAAAGGTCTGGTGGCAAGAAAACCTGTTTCTAGGAGGTTGTCAAGTGTTTTCGCACGAAGATTCCATTCTTGGGTGGTTGGTTTGGCCCTTGTTCCTATAACTCAAATCTTAACCCGGTAAATCCCATTTTAGTTTTACACCATTGTGAACCTTACGTCTTTTTTACTCTCTGATCAAGGTTCTCGGCATTGAAAAATCTTCGTAAACTAAATTACACGTGTATATGCTGACATTTAAAAGATATACTGTCAAGAAAATCAAGAGCAGTGGTGATATATATGCGGATTAGACACCAAAAAATAAACACTCAAAAAATGGCTACAATTTAAGGAATGTGTTTAATGACGGCATCGGATTCCTAATTGAGGGAGAAAGGTCCGGTGGCAAGTAAAGCTGCTTCCAGGATTTTGTCAAGTGTTTTCGCTCGACGATTCCGTTCTTTGGTGGTTGTTTTGGGCCTTGTTCCTGTAACTCGAATCTTAGCCCGGTATATCCCATTTTATTTTTACACCATTGTGAACATTACGCCTTTTTTACTCTCTGTTCAAGGTTCTCGGCATTGAAAAATCTTCGTAAACTAAATCACACGTGTATATGTTGACATTTAAGAGATATACAGTCAAGAAAATCAAGAGGAATGCTGACATATATGCGGATTAGACACAAAAAAATAAACACTAAAAAATGGCTACAATTTAAGGAATGTGTTTTGTGATGGCGTCAGATTCCTAATTGATGGAGAAAGGTCTGGTGGGAAGAAAAGCTGCTTTGAGGAGGTTGTCAAGTGTTTTCGCTCAAGGATTCCATTCTTGGGTGGTTAGTTTGGCCTTTGTTCCTGTAACTCGAATCCTAGCCCGGTATATCCGATTTTAGTTTTACACCATTGTGAACCTTACGCCTTTTTTACTCTCTGATCAAGGTTCTCGGCATTGAAAAATCTTCGTAAACTAAATCACACGTGTATATGTTGACATTTAAGAGATATACAGTCAAGAAAATCAAGAGAAGTGGTGATATATATGCGGATTAGACACCAAAAAATAAACACTCAAAAAATGGCTACAATTCAAGGAATGTGTTTAGTGACGACATCAAATTCCTAATTAATGGAGTAAGGTCTGGTGGCAAGAAAAACTCCTTCTAGGAGGTTGTCAAGTGTTTTCGCTCGACGATTCCATTCTTGGGTGGTTGGTTTGGCCCTTGTTCTGTAACTCAAATACTAGCGCCGTATACCCATTTTAGTTTTACACCATTGTGAACCTTACGCGTTTTTTACTCTCTGATCGAGGTTCTCGGCATTGAAAAATCTTCGTAAACTGAATCACACGTGTATATGTTGACATTTAAGAGATATACAGTCAATAAATTCTAGAGCAATGGTGATATATATGCGGATTAGACACCAAAAAATAAACACTCAAAAAATGGCTACAATTTAAGGAATGTGTTTAGTGACGGCATCAGATTCCAAATAGATGGAGAAAGGTCTGTTGGCAAGAATATCAGCGTCCTGGACGTTGTTAAGTGTTTTCGCTCGACGATTCCACTCTTGGGTGGTTGGTTTTGCGCTTGTTCCTATAACTCTAATCTAAGCCAGATAAATCCCATTTTAGTTTTACACGATTGTGAACCATACCCCTTTTTTACTCTCTGATCGAGGTTCTCGGAATTGAAAAATCTTCGTAAACTAAGTCACACATGTATATGTTGACATTTAAGAGATATACACTCAAGAAAATCAAGAGCAATGGTGATATATATGCGGATTAGACACCAAAAAATAAACACTCAAAAAATGGCTACAATTTAAGGAACGTGCTTAGTGACGGCATCTAATTACTAATTGATGGAGAAAGGTCTGGTGGCAAGAAAAGCTGCTTCCAGGAGGTTATCAAATGTTTTCGCTCGACAATTCCATTCTTGGGTGGTTGGTATGGCCCTTGGTCCTGTAACTCGAATCCTAGCCCGGTATATCCCATTTTAATTTTACACCATTGTGAACCTTACGCCTTTTTTACTCTCTGATCGAGGTTCTCGGCTTTGAAAAATCCTCGTAAACTAAAGCACACGTGTATATCTTGACATTTAACAGATATACAGTCAAGAAAATCAAGAGCAATGGTGATATATATATGCGGATTAGACACCAAAAAATAAACACTCAAAAAATGGCTACAATTTAAGGAATGTGTTTAGTGACGGCATCAGATTCCAAATAGATGGAGAAAGGTCTGGTGGCAAGAATATCAGCGTCCAGGACGTTGTTAAGTGTTTTCGCTTGACGATTCCACTCTTGGGTGGTTGGTTTTGCGCTTGTTCCTATAACTCTAATCTTAACCCGGTATATCCCATTTTAGTTTTAGACGATTGTGAACCATACCCCTTTTTTACTCTCTGATCGAGGTTCTCGGCATTGAAAAATCTTCGTAAACTAAGTCACACATGTATATGTTGACATTTAAGAGATATACACTCAAGAAAATCAAGAGAAATGGTGATATATATGTGGATTAGACACCAAAAAATAAACACTCAAAAAATGGCTACAATTTAAGGAACGTGTTTAGTGACGGCATCTAATTACTAATTGATGGAGAAAGCTCTGGTGGCAAGAAAAGCTTCTTCCAGGAGGTTATCAAATGTTTTTGCTCGACGATTCCATTCTTGGGTGGTTGGTTTGGCCCTTGTTCTTGTAACTCGAATCCTAGCTCGGTATATCCCATTTTAGTTTTAAACCAATGTGAACCTTACGCCTTTTTTACTCTCTGATCGAGGTTCTCGGCATTGAAAAATCTTCGTAAACTAAATCACACGTGTATATGTTGACATTTAAGAGATATACAGTCAAGAAAATCAAGAGCAATGGTGACATATATGCGGATTAGACACCAAAAAATAAACACTCAAAAAATGGCTACAATTTAAGAAATGTGTGTTAGTGACGGCATCAGATTTCCAATTGATGGAGAAAGGTCTGGTGGTAAGAAAAGCTGCTTCCAGGAGGTTGTCAAGTGTTTTTGCTCGACGATTCGATTCTTGGGTGGTTGGTTTGGCCCATGTTCCTGTAACTCGAATCCTAGCCCGGTATATCCCATTTTAGTTTTACACCATTGTGAACCTTACGCCTCTTTTACTCTCTGATCGAGGTTCTCGGCATTGAAAAATCTTCGTAAACTAAATCATACGTGTATATATTGACATTTAAGAAATATATACAGTCAAGAAAAATCAAGAGTAATGGTGATATATATGCGGATTAGACACAAAAAATAAACACTAAAAAAATGGATATAATTTAAGGAATACTTTAGATTTATCAAATCCTAAAGTAGAAACATTTGCATCACGAAAATCATCTCTTCCCGTAATTTGTTTAAACTTTTCGGCTCTTCTCAAAACACTCGCCAAACACCACTTTATATCCATCAATTCCATCTCCTCAGCATCAATCTGATCGTAATCCTCTTTTGTCAACATTGGATTCCTGATCCTTCCTGCAACTAAGCTTTCATATGATTCTAACACAGTTCCTAACAAAGACATATGACCTTTTGCCACCTCTTTCGAGAAATTCTCACCATTCTCAAGGTTTAAAACAATGTTGCATTGTAATCTCTTGCCATTCTTGGTTGTTGAAAAATTTGGATCAAATGATGGATATGAAGAAAATTCCGTTTTGCTGTTTGATCCTTTAGAAGATCCTCCAGATGAACTCTTAGCATTGAATGCAGTTTCAACCTTTGGTGACATGTTGGTCTTATCACTAATACCTCCTTTGTAATAAAGACTGATATCTTGTTCACTATCAAAATCTTTCATTCTTGAGATCTTTCTTTGTTCCATTTCCTGAGCTTCAAGTTTTTCAATGAACTTTCCCAGTGTCAAATTCCCAAAATCTTTCTTATTTCTCAACATCATAAGATATGTGCCCCAAGTTTCATGTGGCAATGCATCAGCCAACTTTTCTATCAACTCTTCATTATCTTTTGTGATGCTCACTCTCTTCATTTTGACTAACAGATTGCAATATCTTTCGATGATCTGCTTGGTGCTCTCAGTTCTCAAACCACGAAATAGATCAAACTCTTTTTTCAAAAGTGACTTTTTATTCTTAATCATCTCTTTACTTCCAACAAACTTTGATTTTAAAGCTTTCTAGATTGAATAAGCAGTTCCATTGTGTTGCAATAAAACCAAGATATCTTCCTTAACAGCTTGATGCAATAAACTAGTCATCATCTTTTCATCTTTGTATTTCTTTTTCTCTTCTGCACTAAGATCTTTAATTGCAATAATCTCCTCATCATCAGTCATTGGTCTAACATATTTCGTTTCCACACATTCCCAAGCATCCAAGTAATTTGCTTGTACCCAATTCTCAAATCGTTCCTCCCATCCTTTATACTCCTCAATGTTCATGAGCTTTGGCGGTTTTTGCATGGTACCCGTTTCATTTTCTAACATTGTGTTTTATACAATACTGATTGGAATAGCAAAGGCGTTGTAAAATTCCTCTTCCATGTTTCGGTTTTCAAGAAATCACAAACAGTCAATTTCAAACAAAATAACTCCTTCAAACGAAATACCCTATGGAACGAAATACTCTTTCAAGCGAAATAACCAATCCTGTGCGAAATCACTAATTTCGTGCGAAATAACACCTTTTCAAACGAAATAGGTGATTTCGTGTGAAATACTCAAACGAAATTACACTTTGATGCGAAATAAGTAATTTCGTGTGGATCTTCTCAAACGAAATTACAAACTGGTGCGAAATAAGGCTTATTTCGTGCGAAATACTGCTGATGTCATCATCTCGAGCTGTTTTTGCCAAAATTGATTAGGTTTTTGTCCGATTTTAAGTCTGAAACTTTCAAGGGTTTGTTAAAACACTATTGCGCGTATAATATGTGAAATTCAAGACATTTTGACCAAGATTTCATGGTCAATTTAGAAAAGAAGGTGTAGAAATCAGATTTTTCAGCTGAATTGGTATGAACTCTTCCTCCTGAGCTCTGATACCACTTGTAGGATCGTTTTCTAACCCGAACGAGTCGATCAGAAGAGTTTTTCTCAATACGAGAGGCGGAAACAAACGTATCAAGTTCAATTCAGCTAGATATACATTTTAAACTGTCTATTGATTGATTTGACAAAGATTTACAGCGAGTAGACACTTCGGCAGCACTTCGGTACTGAATCCGGAAAGTTACAAATGACAAGGCATCAAAGGTATTTATAGGAGAGCTAATTTTGCACGGAATAACTCATGCGAAATTAGTTTCATACGAAATCTAATTTCGTGCGAAATTACCATCTAATTCCGTACGAAATTATCTATGTGTATTTTCGTGCGAAATACCCACAAACACATTTTTCTCGTTTTGCGTGCCCTGATCTATCTAATACAATACAAGACTCGATACAAGACGAAGTCGATAGACATATGCACCAACAAGTTTGCGTATAACTTTCCAGAAAGCGATTTAGAGCTCGAAGTCGAACAAGAATTGATATGTGCAAATGATACACATATTTAAACAAATCCCAAGTATGAAACACAATATTTCATTGGTTAGGCATTTGCTTGATGGCCGTGGAGGTACAGATCTCACACAGAGCAGATTGAATAAATCATTTTCAAACGTTCAATTGCTCATCTTCTTTTTCTCTAAATATGGCAAACTTTCAAACATGGAATAATGCTTTCCACATTGGTTCGATGTCTAAACCTCCGACCTTGGTCAGAGAGGAATACCCACAATGGAAAATCAGGATGGTCAATTTCCTTAATGGACATGACCGATCTTTGTTTCAATCCATTGAAAGGGATCCACATGTACCAACGACTGAAATACCAGATATTCCAGCAACAGATCAATCACCAGGAATCCCTGCTTCCCAGGCTCCCAAAGGAGAAATCCATTGGAGCTCAGAAGACAAGGACCTGGTGGCTGCAGATGAAAGGGTAAAGTCACTTTTAATAATGGCTCTCCCTAATGACATATTGTCTCAAGTTGATGCATGTGCATCGGCCAAAGAAATATGGGATCAGTTGGAAAATCTTTGTGAAGGATGGGAAAGGATGAAAAGAAACAAAAGAACAAACTATGTTTCCTCTTATGAGAGATTCAAAAGCTTACCAAATGAAAATTTATATGAAACATATCACAGATTTGCAAAACTTTTGAATGAGTTAAAGAAATTTGGGATTATAAAATCAAATGATGAAAGGAATATAAAATTTCTGGATGCTTTGCCTAGAGAATGGAGAAGTCTAACCATGACTTTGTCCTCCACCTTAGAAGTAGGTAATATGAGTCTTCATGACTAATATAGCATTCTGGTCCCCAGAGAAGATGAAATATTTGAAGAATCAATTCAGAGAAGGGGATCTTTAGCTTTAATTTCAAACTCACAAAGAACACCTACCAATGATCCACAAACCTCAAATAGTCAAAATCTTGAAAATTCTGATACATCATCAGATTTTTTATCTTTTGCTGAAGCAATTGCACTGCTCACCAAAAGTTTTGAGCAGAGGTTAAGGGGAGGAGGCCAAAGATACCAGAAAAGTGATAGAGGGAGGATGGAAGGAAGATCTAGGGATGAAGGAAGATCAAAGGATAAGGGAAAGGCTGAAGTTGTGTTTTACAAATGTAAACAAAAGGGTCACTACGCATCAGAGTGCAAAACCAAGAAACTGAAGAATGCTGTATACTATGAGAAGAAGCTAGAAGAAGCAAAGAAGCAACAACAAGTCAGTTTGATTGCAGGGACAGATACATGGTTGTCTAATGATTCTTCTGATGAAGAAGAAGAAGAGATGGCTAATTTCTGTCTCATGGCACTTTCTGATGAACTACCAGAAACATCAGAACGGAAGGTAAATCTAGATTATCTTGACCTTGAACACAAGTTAAGCAAACTCATGTCAGATTTTCTAAGTCTGCAAGATAAACAGAAATCAGATAGTAAAAAATCTGATGAGTTGCAAAGAACCATGAATAAAGTTATACTTGAAAACCAATTACTGATAGAAGAAAGTTTAGATCACAGAACTAAAATTGAATTTTATGAAAAAGAAAGAAAAGATCTATACAAGAAAATTCATGATAAAGAAATTAATGTAAAGGGTTTTCAACAAGCAAAGGAATTCATTAACTTTATTGAAGCTACACCAAAGAACAGAGGTGAGGGTTTAGGGTATGTGAAAACAAATGAAAACAAACCCACCACCTTTGTAAAAGCAACACATCAGATTTCTGATAAATTTACATCAGAATCTGATTCTGAATCATGCAGATCAACAAGTTTGGAGAACTCTTTTGAAATCTCAAAACTCAACTTAAAAGCAAAAGGGAGTGAATAAAAACAAAAATGTTTAAAAACTCCAGAAATGATTCACTCAAGATTTCAAAATTATCCAACAATTCCATCACAAGAAGAAAAATCAGAGAATTCTGATAATGAAACTTGTATATGTGTTGACATTCTAAAGCTTGTTCAACACCATCTCCAAATAAAAAGTGAAAAATTTGTTCATGGCTCAGCATGCAACAAATATTCTGATGAAAGTTCCTCAAAAGAAGTTAATCTGATTAAAATCTCATCAGAAAGAGTACCCAAGCAAGTCTGGGTAACCAAAACCCTCTAATTTTTCCATTTCAAGACCATCATGTGCAGCAGATCTGGTACTACGATTCTTGAAGCTCCAAGCACATGACTGGGGACATGAGCTTACTCAATAACTTTGTTTCAAAACTAGGTAAAATGGTTAATTTTGGGAATGGAGTAAAAGGGAGGATTTTGGGGTATGGATGTATAAAGTATGGATGTTTGACCATAGAAAAAGTAGCCTATGTAGAAGGCTTAAAGTACAATCCGCTGAGTTATGGTCAATTCTGTGATAAAGGTTTTCAGGTAACCTTTTTACCAGAAAAATGCTTGTTAATTGGTATGGATGATAATAAAATTTATTTAAGTGGAAAAAGGATAAGACAGTCAATCTACTATTTTGATTTCAAAGAAGAAAATGAACATCCAAAATTATGTTTATTTTCAAAAATTAACAAAGGTAGTAATTGGTTGTGGCACAAGAGGTTAGCGCACTTAAACTTTAAAAATTTAAGCAAATTAGCAAGCAAAGGCCTGGTAAAAGGATTACCTTTCATATCCTCAAAGAAGGATAAAATTTGTGAAGCTTGTGAAATGGGCAAATCTAAAAGAAGCTTATACAAAGCAATTTCTGAATCTTCAATAACACAAAATTTGGAACTGTTGCATATGGATCTTTGTGGACCCATAAGTACAGAAAGCTTTTCTAGAAAGAAGTATATACTTGTAATTGTAGATGATTTTTCCAGATACACATGGGTAGAGTTTTTAAGAAAGAAAAGTGAAACTCCTGATCTGATCATTAATTTTATCAGAAAAATTGAAAATCTGTTAAAATTAACAGTCAGAAGGATCAGAACAGACAATGGAACAGAATTTAAGAATTCAAAAGTTGAGAGCTTTCTTGTGAGCAAAGGAAACTCTCATAACTTTTCTGCTCCAAGATCACCCCAACAGTGGAAAGGAGAAATAGAACCTTAGTGGAAGCAGCTAGAACAATGCTTTCTGATGCTAAACTGCCCACTCATTTTTGGGCAGAGGCAATAGCAAATGCTTGTTTTACCCAAAACAGGTCCATAATCAACAAAAGACACAATAAAACACCCTACACCATTATAAATGGAAGAATTCCAAGTGTAAAATTTTTGCACACCTTTGGTTGTAGATGTTTTGTTTTCAATGATTTTGAAAGTCTTGAGAAATTTGACAGAAAAGCAGAGAAAGGTATTTTTATTGGTTATTCAATGTCCTCAAAAGCATATAGAATTTTTATACTAAACGCGGGGACAATCAGAGAAAGTTTATATGTATCTTTTGATGACTCATCAGAAACAGAATTTTCTGATGAATATATGAAGGAAATAAACTTTTCTGATAAACAAGAAAAATATGAACATCTTTTTGAAATGATAACAGGAGATTTCCTAGAACATGATCAATCTCTTACAAACAAATCAATAGATAATTCATGTGCTAACCCTAAAGAACAAATGGAAAATGTATCAGAAATCTTGATTCAGAACAATGAAAATATTTCTGACAATTAAAATTCTGATACATTCCATACAACTGAGGCAACTGTTCAGGGGGGAACTTCAAATCCATCAGAACCAACAACTTTTCACAACAAGTTAAGATGGATAAAAGGACATGTTCATTCTGACATCATTGGAAATCCAGAAGATGGTGTAAGAACAAGATCTGCAACAGCACATGAATGTGCATTTGTTGGGTTCTTAAGCAAGATAGAACCCAAGACTGTCAAAGAAGCTCTTAATGACTCAGACTGGATACAAGCTATGCAAGAAGAGCTTGATCAGTTTGAAAAAAGTAAGGTATGGGATCTGGTGCCTAAGCCAAATGACAAATCTGTCATAGGCTCAAAATGGGTATTTAGAAACAAATTAGATGAAAATGGCATAATAAACGGGAATAAGGCAAGGTTAGTGGTCAAAGGTTATTTTCAACAAGAAGGTATTGACTATGATGAAACCTTTGCACCAGTGGCCAGATTAGAAGCCGTAAGAATCTTTCTTACTTATGTTGCATCCAAAGACTTCAAAGTATATCAAATGGATGTGAAATCTACATTCCTGAATGGTAAAATTGAGGAAGAAGTTTATATGCATCAACCTGAAGGATATGTTGATCCAAATTTTCAAAACCATGTTTACAAATTAAACAAAGCCTTGTATGGTTTGAATCAAGCTCTTAGAGCATGGTATGAAACACTTTCAAACTTCTTACTCAATTCTGGCTTCACAAAAGGTACTATTGATACAACACTTTTTCTTAAAACACACAAGGGTCACACTTTGTTAGTACAAATATATGTTGATGACATTATATTTGGATCAACAAATGAAAAGTTCTGCAAAAAGTTTCAAAAATTAATGACCAGTCATTTTGAAATGAGCATGATGGGTGAGTTAACCTTTTTCTTAGGTTTACAAGCTAAACAAAGAATTGATGGAATATTTTTTCGTCAATCTAAGTATGTGAAAACAATTCTGCACAAATACTCACTTGAAAATTGCTCAATTTCAAAAACTCCCTTGGCAACAGGAAACAAACTTGATTTTGATAAAGAAGGAATATGTGTAGATATTAAAACTTATAGGGGAATGATAGGATCATTGTTATACTTAACTGCAAGCGGACCAGACATTATGTTTGCTACATGTTTTCTTACAAGATATCAATGCAATCCTAAAGAATCTCACCTAAAAGCAGTCAAAAGGGTTTTTAAATATCTAAAAGGCACATCAGAACTTGGTCTCTGGTATCCTAAGGATACAAGTCTTGAACTAATTGCATACATGGATGCAGATTATGTAGGGTGCAAGATTGACAGAAAGAGCACATCTGGTGCATGTCAAATCTTGGGAGAAAAGTTGGTATGTTAGGCAAGCAAGAAACAAAACTGTGTTGCAACATCAACAGCTGAATCAGAATATGTAGCAGCAGCAAGATGTTGTTCACAAATGTTGTGGATGCAGACTCAGCTGAAGGATTATGGAGTAAATCTGACAAAGATTACCCATTCTATGTGATTCAAAGAGTGCAATTGCCATTACAGAAAATCCAGTTCATCACTCTAGAACCAAGCACATAGATGTCAGATATCACTTCATAAAGGATCATGTTGAAAAAGGTAACATAGAAATGTACTTTGTTCCAACAGAAAACCAAATTGCTGACATTTTTACAAAACCTCTTGATGAAAAGAGACACAATTTTTTAATCAGCAAACTTGGCATGGTTAACATAAAAGATGAAGATGTTTCAGAAAACAAAAAGTCACAACCTGAAAACCAAACTGATGAAAATAAAGGTGAAAATTCTGATAATCAAAGAATGAAACAACAGATTTTAGGCAAAGAAATTCATCAATCTGATGAAATATTAGAAAATCTGATAAATTATCAATAATCTGATAATTTATTAGATAAGCTGATGAATTATTAGAGAATCTGATGAATTATAAAAATATCTGATGAATCGTTAGAAATTCTGATAAAACATCAGAAAATCTATTAAAACATATGGATCACCTTAAATCAACAGAAAATTTCAAGAAATTACCATTTTTATTCATATCTCATATTTATATAAACACATAACTGTAGATAGTATGTTTTTGATTTTTTTTCTTTAATTAAAATTTAAAAAAAAATCAAAAAGAGGGAAAGTAACTTTGCATTAAGATAAATTCAAAGCCACAGCAGGGAATTCAACCGCACAGGAAAAATTTTTACAGAAAATTGAATTTTTCTTATACTTCCAATGCATGCAACGTCATACTTTATAAGAGAATAGAGAGACACGGGGGCATAAAAATGATTAGGGGCTATGAAAGTAGCCGCCTAGTCATCCAATGCTACTCACAAATGGGGGCTCTGAACTCTACAATATACCTTCTGACCCAGATATCGTCGTAAATGAAGAGATTGAAATGGAAAAGAAAATCTTTGGTTGTTAATACCATTTGTGGCATAGCTATCACTTTCATCTATAAATATTAACAACTCTTGAAGACTTTCTTCATCTCAAACAACCTTCTCTTCAAAAGCACTTTATCAAAAATTTCATTTAAAAAAAATGGCTACGGCAAAAGAAATGAGGTCTGATCGTTTTCCTCTCCCTCTTCACAAACATCACAACCTAAGACTTAGGTCTAATCTGGAAGGTCCTGCATGGGAAGATTGCAAGTATGTGTACAACATGATTAAGCAAAGTCCGTTGGGCTATGATGTATCTATATACGTCACTGTCTACCCAAAACTCCTTCAAAAATTCTGGTGGAATACTGAAACCGTCTTCAGTGGCACCAACATGTGGATTGAAAGCGAGGTGATGGGGTTCTGAATCATCCTATAGGAAGAAACTCTCAGGGATGTTCTCCAGCTGGCTGATTATCCAGAAAGCACCTCCTTTAGGAAGGAAATCATTGAAGAAACCCTGAGGAACATGGGTTATCGAACACCCAATGTTTCAAGGCAGATCAGCAAGTCTGGTTTCATACCACCATTCCAGTACTTGGTGACACAGCTCAGTGTCTGCTTCTCAAAGAAGATAGGACACTACAACGAGCTGTCTTACAGGAGGATGGAGGTGGTTCATGTAGTTGTACAAGAGAAACCTTACAACTTTTCCAAGTTTCTCATGAGAGACATGGAATCCAACATGCACACCCGTCAACCTTTTCTGATCTACCCTCGTTTTGTGACCAAGGTGATAACCAGACAGCTGGACTTTGGAGGGGTAATAAGCGGGTACCCAAGGGCCCAGATGGCTTTACAAGAGAACATGAATGTTCCCTCCCTAGTTCCAACACCAAATCACAGTGGTCAACCAACCTATCTTTGGTTGTATGTCAAGGGGATCTATAATGAATAGTGTTTTTTTTTTGTTTTGTTGAATTTTTTTTGTTTGGAATATATATATCTTTCTTTATGTTTTTTTTTAAAACAACACAATAGATCTAGGGGGAATTAAAAAGACATATCTGATAAAGAGAAATCTGATGAAGTTCAAAGAAATCTGATGAATCTGATAACAAGAAAAGGTTGAAAATAACCAGAAAGACTGATAAATCAACAGTAAAATGACAAGAAATATCAGTTAACATTGCTTTAAACCAGATTCAAAGAAACTTGTGAAAAAAGGGGATTTATAAAATGTTTCTGTCAAAATTAAAATTTTTCTAGGTAATTTATCTTCAAAACAAAATGTGATGTTAAAGAAATGAGAAAATCTTTTGCACAACAACACACCTTGAAGATCAGAACAAAGATGTGAAGCACAGAAAAGCTATGTAAGTGACATCTTCAAAACCTTACTCATTCCCTCTCATCTCATAAAAAAAAGATTCTAGAATATCTTTTATTCAATCAGAAGAGAAATTTCAAAATTTGTTGAAGAAGCTCACAAGTTAAGGGGGAATTTAAATTGAGAAATTCTGTTGAAATATTCCAAGAGTTGTTGACTTTTGTTGACCACATTTGAAAGGTCAACAGAATTCAAATCAGAAGAGAATATAAATTTTTAACAGAATTTATATTTACTTTCTGATGACATCATCAGAATGGAATTTTGACTTTCAAAAAGGAGGAATATTATGAAGAAAACTGATTGGACCATTAACAAAATGAGGTCCACAAGAATGGAAAGGTGTCATGTGACCGGTAGTATTCTCCAATCACAATTCAGTTTCAAAAATTTGGAATGATTGAAGAAACTACAAGTTGAGAAGGCATAACCACGACTACACGATCAACCGTCATTAAATGTCTTGATACCCACGATCCAATGGTTACATTCAGAACCACATTTCACATCACACGACCTAATGGTAATAAAGGTAATTAATGATCTTTTAACCGCTATTACAAGCCACGTTCCATGTCCCCTCAACTCTATAAACCCTTACATCTCTGCTAAAACCCTCACTATAAAACTCAACCTTAGCAGAAATTCACAAATCACTCACCTTCTTCCTCACAAAAATTCAAACCTCGAAATCCCCTGTTTTCACTCAAAATCCAAAATTCCCAAATCTCAAATCCTAACTCACAAAATCAAGCAATGGCAGAAGTAAACCTCAACATTCCAATTGTTCAACATGATGTACCTTTTGTTGAAGACACAAAATTTCTACCAATGAAAGAAAACAACTTGCTGATGAATACAGAGCATTCAGAATTTGATGAAAGATGTCAACTTTTAATAGAATATCTCATAAGATGTCCAATCTCAAGAGCATTAACCAAGGGAAGAGAAATACAAGAAAGATTATTGCAGCAATTTGTTCACACTTTCAGTGAAGATGGAGAAAATCAGGTCTCTGCTCATGTGTGGGGAAATGTTTCAGTAACATTAACTCCTGCAAGGGTAAGAGAATGGCTCGAACTTCCAGTTTTTGATAACTACGTTGAAGCACGAGAAAGAGAAGATTTGATAAGCTTTATCATTGAGCTTGGTTACAAGAATAAGAAAATTAACAAAATTGGAGCAGTCAGAAGAAATGAAATGCCGGCTTTCTGGCAAGTGATGATGGAAGTATTGAACAAATGCCTCACATCAAAGATAGGAGGAGCTGATCAAGTTAGTCAAGCTATTCTGTCAATCATGTATGGACTCATAACTGGGTTTAAACTTGATTATGGGACAGAAATTTACAACCTACTAAAAAGATCAATCCTTACCAAAAATGGAAGAGTAACCTCACATCTTCCATATCCAAGGTTCATTTCTATCTTTATTTCTGAAACTTTTATTAAAAGGAATGTAGAGATTTCAATTTTGGAAGATGTCTGGAGTTCAAACACAATGAAAGCCTGGAATGCCAATCATGGATGGGAATCAGATAAAGATGTTCCTGAGTTACCAGAAAACATGTTGTGCCTCATTGCAGCAGACTCTCAATACAGACTACAACATGAAGAACTTCTTGCCAAATCAGATACTCCAACAGAAGAACAAAGCAAAGAAGTCTTCAACTGTTCTTCTTCACCAGAAGAAGAAGAAGTTGAGAAGTCCTGGACATCAGAAACAGAGCCTACAAGAGGAGAAGAAATTCTGATGATTACAAACTCACCAGAAAATAAGACAGAAACAGAACATGCTGAAAGTCATCAGATTCCTGAAGCTGGAACTCATTTTGAGTTTGAAATTCATCAAGAAACAGAACATCAACATTATAAAGAATCTCATGTTGTTGGAGGAACTCATGAAGAGGCTGAAGATCAACATTATGAAGAATCTCACTTTGCTGGTATAACAACTGAAGCTACTGAAGTTATACATCTTGATGAATCTCAAATTGCTGGTACAGACTCTCTCTTAAGCACAGTTTTAGTTGATACTTCTTTAAAAAGAACACACTCAGAAGATTCAATTAATGTTTCTTACAAAGTAGAATATAGAAACACTGCTGTTAATGAGGAAGTTACTAGTTCCATTCATCTCAACTCTGAATTAGAGAATGAGGAAGAAGTTGAGATCTCAACAGATAGAGATCAGGAAACTGATCAAAGGAATCTGGTAAAAGGTAATATGTTGACCTCAACAACTTATGGAGAATCATTCACTGATATGATTCAAGGAAATAAGGAAATCCAGGATGAAAATCTGTTTTTCAACTCTACTGGAGATGATTCTGGCACACTTAAGGTTGCACCAGATTCTGGTAAAGCCAAAAGTGATCCAACCATTTCCAAAATAGTTGCAAATGTGTTTACAGCTGGAATGTTAGCAGGAACATCTGTTGTTCCAAATATCCCTGAATCACCCATGACACAAGAAAATCTGGAAACTGTCTTAGAAAATGTTTACAAAGCCTGGAAAAAGAGTCCTGTAGAAGAAAAGCTTGATTTGCTGCTGTCAGAGATACAAGGTCAAAGGGCAGATATGAAGACCTTATCAGAATCAGTGAAAGTCATAAAGGCACAAACTGAAAGAAACACTGAAGCACTAAAGTCTCTACAGAAGCTAAAGGAAAAGGCACCAGAAACCAGCATTTCTGCATCAAAAATTCAAAATATTTTCACAGAAATGGAGAAGATCAAGACACAAGTTACAAATGCTATGGAGTCAAGACAATCAAGCAGTGCAAACAAAGTCTTGGAGGAAGTCACCATTCTAAGGGCAAGCAACAAGAGTATTACTGATGCCCTTGAAAAGTTGATAAAAGAATGGGCTGCCATGCAGGAGAAAAATCAAACTGAATTTCCAGAAGTTCAGAAAAGCATAGCCAGCAACACAAATCTGGTAGGAGAAGTGTACCATCTGATGAAGAAAATGCACTTCAACATTGCCAGATTGGCTAAGCTTGATCCCAAAGAAATCATGAAAGCAATTCCTGTTGAACAATCTCACCAAGAAATTCCAAAGTCAACCCCACAACAATCATCTGCTACACCAATCACTGAAGCTGGAACCACTGTAATGGGTCCACCTCCTAATATTCCAAAAGATGAAATGCTGAAAAGGTTAGCAACTTCCAAACCTCAAGTTATCACAAATTTGAAACTCATAACTTCTCAAATTGGTCCAAAACCAACTTCTTCTGAAGACAATGCCATAAGTAAATTGATGAATCTAGAAACAATGAATGAATGGGAACAAGAAGCTGATTCAAGAAAACCACAGATTGTCAAAAGAAAAATCTCTGAAACTCAATCTGTCATGGTTAGAGAGATTGACAGGGATATTATGATATTCCCTGAATACAATCTGGTGAGGTACTATTGGTCAAGTGAAGATGTACCAGAAAAGCCACCAACTCCTTACAGATTGGCTATAAGGGAAGAGAGGTTAGAAAGAGGTCCAAGAAGCATTCACTACACCAATGTGAATCCAGTGATAAGAATCATGAAAGTGGATGAAGTAAAAATTGGAACTGATGGTGTTGGAGGAACTTTTCTGCAGAACAGATACACACTTGTCAGAGAAAATGGTAAAAACAGAAAAAGTAACTGATGGAGACCTTGCTGGTCAATTGCATCCTCTGGATATTTTGTTCATGAAGGATCACTATGAAAAAGAAAAGGGAAACACAAAGGAGATCTGAAGAGCTTTGAAAAGCATATCAAATGCTGGAGTAAAGCTATTTGAAAGAGTTGCTTTCTTTGACTTTTTATGCATCAACTATGATTATGTGCACAACAAAAAGGTATATCTTAGTGCACCAGACACAAGCATTCCCTCAGAACTGATAGAAGATGCAAGATCTGGAGACATCATTGAACTACCATTGATAAAAGACAGACATAACTAAAGTGTAGTCTACAGAGATTTTGAGAAGAACAAGGCTCTATTCAGAAGTGTTGAAATCTTCAAATACTCAAATCAAACACTGAGGTTTATTATGAAATGCATGAACAAAAGACAAGAACAACTTTAGAAGACATGAATGAACAAAGAGAAACAAAGGCAGGAAATAGAACAAATGAATGAAGAATGGATTCAAGCAAGAAGCTGGTAAACTAAATGACACGTGTATATGTTGACATTTAAGAGATATACAGTCAAGAAAATCAAGAGCAATGGTGATATATATGCGGATTAGACACCAAAAAATAAACCCTCAAAAAATAGCTACAATTTAAGATATGTGTTTAGTGACGGCATCAGATTCCTAATTGATGGAGAAAGGTCTGGTGGCAAGAAAAGCTGCTTCCAGGAGGTTGTCAAGTATTTTCGCTCGACGATTCTATTCTTGGGTGGTTGTTTTGGCCCTTGTTCCTGTAACACGAATCCTAGCCCAGTATATTCCATTTTAGTTTTACACCATTGTGAACCTTACGCCTTTTTTACTCTCTGATCGAGGGTCTCGACATTGAAAAATCTTCGTAAACTAAATCACCCGTGTATCTGTTGACATTTAAGAGATATATAGTGAAGAAAATAAAGAACAATGGTGATATATATGCGGATTAGACACCAAAAAATAAACACTTAAAAAATAGCTACAATTTAAGTTATGTGTTTAGTGACGGCATAAGATTCCTAATTAATGGAGAAAGGTCTGGTGGCAAGAAAAGCTTCTTCCAAGAGGTTGTCAAGTATTTTCGCTCGATGATTCCATTCTTGGGTGGTTGGTTTGGCCCTTGTTCCTGTAACTCGAATCCTAGCCCGGTATATCCCATTTTAGTTTTACACCATTGTGAACCTTACGCCTTTTTTACTCTCTGATCGAGGTTCTCGGCATTGAAAAATCTTCGTAAACTAAATAACACGTGTATATGTTGACATTTAAGAGATATACAGTTAAGAAAATCAAGAGCAATGGTGATATATATGCGGATTAGACACCAAAAAATAAAAACTCAAAAAATAGCTACAATTTACGGTATGTGTTTAGTGACGGCATCAGATTCCTAATTGATGGACAAAGGTCTGGTGGCAAGAAAAGCTGCTTCCAGGTGGTTGTCAAGTGTCTTCGCTCGACGATTCCATTCTTGGGTGGTTGGTTTAGCCCTTGTTCCTGTAACTCAAATCCTAGCCCGGTATATCCCATTTTAGTTTTACACCATTGTGAACCATACGCCTTTTTTACTCTCTGATCGAGGTTCTCGGCATTGAAAAATCTTCGTAAACTAAATCACACGTGTATATGTTGACATTTAAGAGATATAGTCAAGAAAATCAAGAGCAATGGTGATATATATGCGGATTACACACCAAAGAATAAACACTCAAAAAATAGCTACAATTTAAGGTATGTGTTTAGTGACGACATCAGATTCCTAATTGATGGAGAAAGGTCTGGTGCCAAGAAAAGCTGCTTCCAGGAGGTTGTCAAGTGTCTTCGCTCGACGATTCCATTCTTGGGTGGTTGGTTTGGCCCTTGTTCCTGTAACTCGAATCCTAGCCTGGTATATCCCATTTTAGTTTTACACCATTGTGAACCTTACGCCATTTTTACTCTCTGATCGAGGTTCTCGGCATTGAAAAATCTTCGTAAACTAAATCACACGTGTATATGTTGACATTTAAGAGATATTCGGTCAAGAAAAAATCAAGAGCAATGGTGATATATATGCGGATTAGACACCAAAAAATAAACCTTCAAAAAATAGCTACAATTTAAGGTATGTGTTTAGTGACGGCATCAGATTCCTAATTGATGGAGAAAGGTCTGGTGGCAAGAAAAGCTGCTTCCAGGAGGTTGTCAAGTGTTTTCGCTTGACGATTCCATTCTTGGGTGGTTGGTTTGGCCCTCGTTCCTGTAACTCGAATCCGAGCCCGGTATATCCCATTTTAGTTTACACCATTGTGAACCTTACGCCTTTTTTACTCTCTGATCGAGGTTCTCGGCATTGAAAAATATTAGTAAACTAAATCACTCGTGTGTATGTTGACTTTTAAGAGTTATACATTCAAGAAAATCAAGAGCAATGGTGATATATATATATATATATATATATATATATATATATATATATATATATATATATATATATATATATATGCGGATTAGACACCAAAAAATAAATACTAAAAAAAATAGCTACAATTTAAGGTATGTGTTTAGTGACGGCATCAGATTCCTAATTGATGGAGAAAGGTCTGGTGGCAAGAAAAGCTGCTTCCAGGAGGTTCTCAAGTGTCTTCGCTCGACGATTCCATTCTTGGGTGGTTGGTTTGGCCCTTGTTCCTGTAACTCGAATCCTAGCCCGGTATATCCCATTTTAGTTTTACACCATTGTGAACCTTACGCCATTTTTACTCTCTGATCGAGGTTCTCGGGCATTGAAAAATCTTCGTAAACTAAATCACACGTGTATATGTTGACATTTAAGAGATATACAGTCAAGAAAAAATCAAGAGCAATGGTGATATATATGCGGATTAGACACCAAAAAATAAACCCTCAAAAAATAGCTACAATTTAAGGTATGTGTTTAGTGACGGCATCAGATTCCTAATTGATGGAGAAAGGTCTGGTGGCAAGAAAAGCTGCTTCCAGGAGGTTGTCAAGTGTTTTCGCTTGACGATTCCATTCTTGGGTGGTTGGTTTGGCCCTCGTTCCTGTAACTCGAATCCGAGCCCGGTATATCCCATTTTAGTTTTACACCATTGTGAACCTTACGCCTTTTTTACTCTCTGATCGAGGTTCTCGGGATTGAAAAATATTCGTAAACTAAATCACTCGTGTGTATGTTGACATTTAAGAGTTATACATTCAAGAAAATCAGGAGCAATGGTGATATATATATATATATATATATATATGCGGATTAGACACCAAAAAATAAATACTAAAAAATAGCTACAATTTTAGGTATGTGTTTAGTGACGGCATCAGATTCATAATTGATAGAGAAAGGTCTGGTGGCAAGAAAAGTTGCTTCCAGGAGGTTATCAAGTGTCTTCGCTCAACGATTCCATTCTTGGGTGGTTTGTTTGGCCCTTGTTTCTGTAACTCGAATCCTAGCCCGATATATCCCATTTTAGTTTTACACCATTGTGAACCTTGCGCCTTTTTTACTCTCTGATCGAGGTTCTCGGCATTGAAAAATCTTTGTAAACTAAATCACACGTGTATATGTTGACATTTAAGAGATATACAGTCAGGAAAATCAAGAGCGATTGTTAGGATCTGTGGCTGTCATGATTGTGTTTGTTTGTCATAATTGAACAAATGAATGAAGGTAAAATGAGATTAGATGCAGCAGAAATGGAAACAAACTTTGTAAACACGGTCAAAGGGAAAATAGTTTTTCATAAACACATGCTTCTCATTAGTCGAAAGATTACAATCAAAAGATTACATACATGTTTACCTAGTAAACTCCCCCCAGCATCAGCTCAATGGTTGATCGTACAAGATGACAAGATTGAAGTAGAAAACTCCTTAAATAGAACAGTACAGACTGTTCTATTTATAGTACAGATCAAACCACTGAAGCATCTTGGCTGACGTCACCATGAAAGTGACATCTAACAAACTAACTAACTCTAACCACTGATCTACAACTACTGACCATACAGACACTGATTATATTCTAAACACTGATACATAAACACTGATTCTTCATTCCACTGTTGTAGTCTAACCACTGATGTTGACCATCAGTGCTTTCTTCAAGTATGATCAGACCTTGAATGAGCAGTGCTTTGATTCTTCAACAGTTCTTGGATTCCATCAAGAGATTGAGCTTCAGTCTTTAATATTCATCAGTACTTTTAGTAACAGTTGTTCTATTGAGCAGTGCTTTGAAGTCGGTCAGTTGTTAGATAACCACTATCAAGGGGAAAGCTTTAGTGCAAACAGCTGCTTATTTTGGATCCATTGTTCTGAACCAGTTTTGGCTCTTATCATCTGTTCCTCTGGTAGGGTTCAATCCCAACAATCTCCCCCTAGAACAGAAGATGCCAAAACCCTTCATTATTCTTGGATCTTTATTGCCTCATCAGGAGTTCTCTAACTTGACCTTTGAACTCTAGTTCAAAGTTCATGGAGTCCACATCATTTTCATCCCTGCACAGTGTAAGTTCAAGGAGATCCTGTAGATCTTCAACACCCAGGCCAAGTGCTTGTTCCCTTGATATGTACTTCACTTCACCATTGGACTTGAGCAAAGTCAATACGTGGGTCTTTTGATCAGACATCCACTTTAGTATTTTTGAGCCTAGTGGGTTTCTTGGGAGAGTCTTTATTTTAGATGAGTTTGGAGATGGGGGCCTGTTCAAAACATTTTTGGATACAACTTGAAGAATTTCTGAGCTTTCATTTTCTAATGCCATTGTTTTGATGGCTTCTTTGAAGTACACAGCTTCTTGTTTCTTTTCTTCTGCAACAGTCAGCTTTTGTCTCTTCTTTTGGTTTAACACAATGACAGAGGTATCTGATGATGTGAACATTGGTTCAGAAGTGTGAGCCTGCTTCTTTGATTTTTCAATGGCTTTGTAATCAGGTTTCTTTGGAAGGCTAGAATCCGTTTCTCTCCTTTTTCTCAGTCTTTCATAGGCCTCATCTGTATACTGCTTTGTCCATTTTGCTATGGCTTTGGCAGTTCCAACCTTTGCATCAACCAACTCCTGTTTCTTCCTTTTATACTCCAAAGTAAAATCATCAATTATCTTTTTGTATTTGCTCCAATTTGGTGCTGACCTTTTCATGCCTGGATCCCTTTTTATTCTTTCAATTCTATTTAGTTCTGCTTTGAGAGCAACCAGAGGCCAGTCTTGGAACTGTTCAGCAGTGGCAGGGTAGAATTTCTCACTCATAATTAATTTGATGAGGTCTTCTTTTAGATCTTCCTGCAAACCAGCTTCTGGAGGCAAATTAGACATTTCTTTGCTCAGGTCTCTTGCATAGTCTTCTAATTGTTTAACCTTAGTTAGCAAAAACTGTGTATAGCTTGAAATTTCATTGTCACTTTTCCCTTGACATTCAAGTCTGGCTCTAGTATCGGCTTGCCTAGCTTTGAGTTTTAAATACTCATTCATGTTTGCTGGATCTCTATAACTAACTAGAGAAGGGAATTTCCTTTTTGAAGGATCATCCACCAAGTAGAACTGCCTCATTTCGGTTTTGACTGCTTGCAGTTCTAGTGGATAACTGGCAGCTATTGGTACAACATCAGCAGGATCATAACCTTGGAGCTCTATTAGATCTTTGATTGGGTTGGTTAATTTTGGAGGAATGAAAGGTTGAGGCTTAATGACATTATAAGGAGCAGATGAAATGGGATCAGGTGCTGGTATATCATCATCATGCACCTGGAATTTCCTTTTTCTGGTATACACCTTTTTAGGGGAAGGTGTTTTTGTTTTAGTCTTTGGTGCAAAAGGAACAATGGCTTGTGAAGAAACATTTGAGGTGATAGGTGATTGACTAACAGTTGTTGAAACAACTGGTGTTTCAACCACTGTTGTCATTACAATAGTAGATGTATCCACTGTTGTCTTCTGCTTTTCAGCAGGTGGTTTTTGTGATGATGGTTTTGCTTGTATTGTGACAGTGGTTGTAGTGAGGATTTGAGTGGTAGATGGCTGACTAAGAGTTGTTGAAACAACTTGTGTTTCAACCACTATTGTCACTACAACAGATGATGTATCATCTGATGTCTTCTGCTTTTTGGCAGGTGGCTTTTGTGGTGGTGATGAAATTTTTAGTGAGGCAGAGGTTGATGAAGTGTGTGTTGAAGTGGTGGTTGTTGGGTTAACAACTGCTGAAACCACAGAAGTACCAACAGTTGTTGATACAACATGTGTTTTAACAGTTGTTGGTTTGGAGGTTTGATGTGAGGAGCTTTTGGGAAGTTGGGGTGTATGTTTTGTGATTCCGGAAGGTGTGGATTTGGGTTGCCTCACTTTTCTAGTGGGTTGTTTTCTTTTAGGCTCAGGACTTTCTTCATCCATGGGCTCAGAAACACCCTACTCTTCCATCTCCATATAAACTTTCTTCTCCTGTTCAAACCTTGATTTTCCCTTTGCCTCTCTATCCTTTTTCACCTTTGCTTTTTCATCAGCAATGGCATTTAAGGTCACATCAACCTTTTTAGAACCATCTGGTTTAGGGATGTCTGCAAGCATACTTGATTTATCTGGTGCAATGTACAAACCATCTTCATATCCCTTTTTCTTAAGCTGTTTCATTTTCTCCCCCTTTTTGGCATCAGCGGGTGGAGGATTATCAACAAAAATTATAGGAGGAGCAGAACCAGTGGTTTTCAATAAATGGGCCTTGATTGCCTTTATGTTTGCTTGTGTATCCATGAACCTAGCTTCCATGAGATTTTTGATCTTTTGAACTTGAATTTCATGTTACTGATCAGCATATGCTCTTTGTTGGTGAAGCAGAGGTTGAAATAGACTCCAAAGCTCATTTGAAGTAGGAGCAGATGATGAAGCAGATGTTTGAGCTGGTGCAACAGTGGATGGTACCTTTTGTGCTTTCAACAACTGTTGCAGCATGTCTTTGATTTTTGCAACAGATGTATCAAGTTTGTCAACTCTATCCGTCAATTCTTGGTACATTAAACCATCACCCAACTTAATGGGATCATCTGATTTCCCACTGGCAGTGGTTGTATCAGTGGTTGACTTAGGGAAGGTTTCCCAGAAATCATCCACTGATGCCCCTTATCTTCAAAAGAGGTTGCCATTCTTAGCTCACTAGTGTATATTGGATATCCACCAGTTGGCATCATGGTTCCCAAAGAAGATATTGCCTTCAAGGAAGTCTTAGGGATGAAACTATTGTCCGAGTGTAAACCAGTGGGTTCAACACTTGTAGTAGTTGCTTCACTTGAACTACCACCAAGAGTTACATGTAACTCAAGGGGTGTAACCTCCTCAATTGTTGGTGGGTTAGCAAAGATTGAGACACCAGACCCAGTCACTTGTTGGGGTATATTCTAATTAACAGGTGTTTGAGAAGAACTGGTTTGTGTCTGGGCTAAATCAAGTGCATCCAACAAAAGTTTTGTTTGTGGGGGAATTTGAGAAGTGAGGAGAGGTGTTGAAAGCGAATTTGCTCTGGGCAGTGGGCTGTGGATGATGGAATCAAGTGATTCCAGAGCATCATGTTGTGGTGTCCCTGTTCTTACAACTTGTTCATTTTGAGAAGAAGCAGGAGGAGTTTGAGGCTCAGGTTGAGATCTTT